>QEPC01012389.1:4544416-4566912 GCA_003113815.1 Sphenodon punctatus
GGGGGGGGGGGGGGCTCTCTTCCAGAGGCAGCGTAAGACTTTTCTTTTTGTTAAGGCATTTGTCAGGTAGGAATAGAGAATGGGGGGTTTGGGTGGGGGTTTGGGGTAGGGGTTTGAGGGGGAATTTGGGGTGGGTGTATGAGGGGGTGTTTGGGGAGTGTTTTGTGAGGGGGTTGTGGTCAGGTTGGGGAAGGATGAGAGGAAAGGTTGGGGGTTTGTGTTTTTTATGCTATTTTATATGTATTGTTTTTATTTGATTTTGTAAGCCACCCTGAGCCATCTGGGAAGGGCGGGGTAGAAATATAAAATAAATAAATAAATAAATAAATGACAAATATGCAGTGGGTTGTTATTTCTGTTTATGACATGCTGCATGTTTCTATCCAATTGTTCCTCATTTGTTGTCTGCAAACTTTGTGTGTGGCCAAGGAGGAGTTTGTCGTTGTCCATAGCCTCTGTTATATAACAATGACTATGGGCAAGGTGTAGAGGAGAAAGGAAGCACTAAGGGGGATAAGGCTTACCTGGAGCTGAGTCCAAGAGCAACAGTAGCAGCAGAGTGCCCAGAATTTGCAGAAGCAAGTCTCGTGGAGTGGCACCTGCACTGAGAGCATTGGTGGAACCCAGCAGGCTCTGGAAGCAGCAATGGCAGCACCTTGCCACCAGCGTTCCTGCATCTGCTGCAACTTCTAACAATTCAGTTATGCTTCCACCACTTTTTCTAATACCACCACTGCCTTGGGAAATATGTTTCTCCCAGGCTAAGCCAGCCCATACTCTATTGTATTATATGTGGCAACCACCCACCAATGAGTAACAGGAAACATGGAATGGATTTTTTTCAACATTTTCTGTTCTGTCTCGTAACACTCTATGTGTATGTGGGTGGGCATTTGTGTGTAATCTAACTTGATGTTGATTTTAAATGACCCTTTTAACATGGGCTGTGTGGCAGGCGGGGGCGATGCGCATGCCAGTGCATGTATGGTGGGTGGGGGGAGGGTATAGATGGTCGCACACCCATCCCTACCCACCTTCACCCATCTACACGCACAGAGCAACTGCCTTTTTTGCTGATTGCTCCATGCGTGGGTGATGGGTCGAGGTGGCTGTGTGCACGTGTGTTCGTTGGGAGTGCACATGCACACACGCCCAACCACTGTGGCTTTTACACAATACACACCCACACATGAACACCCAGATTTCCGCAGGACAAGACTTTGCGGATTTCTGGGTGTTCATGCGTGGGTGCGTCTTGTGTAAAAAGGATCAATGAGTATGTGACATATATTGGTTACATGTACAATGAAATTAAACTCAAACATCACACCAGTATGGATGAATTAAAGGACATTTTCAGACAAGACACTTCCCACCCACCTCCCACCCACTATACATGTTACAGGGCAACACGACAGCCCTGCAACATGTATAGTGGGTGGGTGGGTAGTGAGTGCACTGTGTCTTGGCTGAAAATGCCTAAAGTCCCTATTCAACCCTTTAACATTATTGCTTGTTGATCTTTCGGAGCATTTTAATTCATGAACTTAACTTACCACTAAGGATGTGTGAACAGAATGGGGTTCAGATGTTCGGCCGTTAGGTTCGAAAACTGAGATCGGGTTCAGTCTTTTGGTTTGGCGGAGTTTGGTTCCACTGAACGTTCAGCAGAGTTCGGACCTGCTACGAGGCTTGGGGTGCTTCAGGGACCCCCAGGGGTGCTCGTGTTGGCATGGCAGGCCGTCAGAGACCAGCAGCAGCATCAGCAGAGACTGGGAAGTCTTGGTGCTTGGCACCCCGGGTTGCCCGGGCAGGCAGGCTCGGCGCTTGGCCCCTGGGGGTGCCCGTGGCAGCATGGCAGGCCATCAGAGACTCCAGTTCTGCTCACTCTATGCTGGCTGGGTTCTCCATTTCTAGTCACTATCATGGCAGGCGGTGGCTGGCTGGCTGGCAGGCCACTTGAATCACCACCGGGCAGGGCTGCTTGACCAATTTTCAGAAGAGTTGGTTGAGATCTGGCGAGTAGGATGCCAGCCTGCAATGCTCAGTCCCATATGGGTGCCGTGCCAGCCACCAAGCCCTGGCTGGGCCTCTTCCCTGCTGGAATGTAAGCCCCAGAACCCTGATGGTGGGTCCTGGGGCTGGAGTGGCAGCTTCTCAATGACGTGGATGGACAACCCCCCGTGCCTGTAATGTAGGCCCCAAAACCCTGATGGTGGGTTCTGGGGCTGGAGTGGTTGCTTCTTGATATGGTGGAATGACAGCTCCCACATGGAGGATCCTTATCCACTTACAGCATGGCCCAGGGACAGCAGGATCTGCTCCTGTTGGACACAGACAGCTATTTGGGCTTAGAGGAGGTATACTATCCAGCATCATCACTGAGGCAGGTGAGGAAATAGCCAAGAGGAGCTTGCAGGCTGGCTGGCATGGGTGGAGCAGCAGCAGAGGCCCAGCTCATACTCAACAGAACTCAAGAAACTCTACTGCCAATTGGTCAAGCCTTGCCTGGTGGTGAATCATGTGGACACCCAGTAGCAGGCATTGGATTTCCCGGTCTCAGAACCTATGGCACAGCAGAGGCAGCATTGGTAGCAGCAGCAGACATTGAATTGCCCGGTAGCAGAACCCGTGGCACAGCAGAGGCGGCATTGGCAGTAGCGGCAGACATTGGATTGCCAGGGCACAGTACCCGTGGCACAACAGACAGCAGCAGCAAGATTTGCCTGTGCACAGCACCCATGGAGCCAGGATGGTAGGATTTGCCAGGGAAGAGCTTCCATACAACAGCAGACAGCAGCAGCAGGATTGCGTGGGAACATTTGGATTTGCCAGGGCAGAGCACCCATGGACCAGCAGACAGCAGCAGAAGGATTACCAGGCCAGTGGGGCACATCACCTATGGTTGCCAGGGCAGGCAGACAGGCACCTTGGTATGAGAGGCAGGCAGGCTGGGGCAGGGTTCAAGCTTTTCCCACAGGGCAGGCAGACAGGCAGCGTGGCATGACCAGGCAGCGTGGCAGGCTTTGAGCTTTGCAACCTGGGCAGGCAGACAGGCAACGTGGCATGAGAGGCAATAGGGAAGGCAGGCCTGGACCTTGGCAGGGCACTCAGATAGACTTGCAAAGACTGTCACAATACCAATACTGATTTAAAAGATTTTATTTTTGTTATCGATATCGTTATCGGTCTCGTGATCGCACCAAAAACCAGAAACTGCAAGTGGTATTTCAAATGCGTATGTTCTGTCTGGCTTGTGGATTGTGGTGTCTGTCTGACTTGTGTGAAAAATTGGTTGTTAGCTTGTGTGTGTGTGTTGTGGCTGTTTTTGTGTGTGTGTGGTTTGTGGTGTGTGGTGAAGAATGGAAGGTAAAAAAAATGAAGTTGAGTAAGGTCAAGGTGGAGGAGGAGGAAGAAGTGGAGCCTGGATCATCTGGTGAGGTGGTGGAGGTCAACTCCTCGCCAGAGGAGGAAGAGGGCAGAGGAGGTGCCACTGCTGCCAGGTTTGTAAAATTTATTTGTGTTTATTGTTCCATATAACTTTGAGGACATAAAGAATACTATCCTTTAGAGTGAGCTCACTTGCATGTGGGTGGGTGGGTGGTGGGCAGTCACGCACGAACAGTGGGCATCAGTGGGTGGCAGCACATGGGCAGGATTTGCACGTGTCTTATTTATAGGTCTGCCAGAGGGGAGGGCTCTTTCAGCAGTCAGGCACGAGCCACAGCACCCACCCAGACACGTGCCAGCCAGGGTCTCAACTTGCCAACTCTAGCACCCAAGTCACTACAGCACCACAGGTGGTGGTGATGCACGTGGGAGAAAGGGAAAGAGGTGAATAGGCAGCACTGCAGCGGCAGCACCATCCATCCACTTGGTGTGGGAGAATGGGTATTGCTCTTGGAAGGACTAGAGGCATCACCATGAATGCATGATATTATGTAGGTGTTGTTTATGTGTTCCTGTTTCAGAGAGGGTGATGATGACACCACTGGTGCCAGAACCCCATAACAGCAGAGGTTGCAGCCGCAGGAGCCACCCGAAAGCAGGCCGACGAGGTCCGCAGTGTGGAAATATTTCTACACCTCCAAGGGTGGATTCGTGGAATGCAATGTAAAGCATGGGGGCTGGAACAACAGGGAATGGATTACCCTATGACCTGTTAGGAAGTCCCCCGCAGGGAGAGAGATTGGCCAGCCACCCACTTGTGGAGACAGAATGTAGGTAGGGCTTGATAGACTATTGGTCTGACACAGTATGGCACTTCTTATGTTCCTATCTTTTTATGTTCTTTAGATCTGCGACAAAAAGATAAAAAGGGGGTCACAGGGGACCACATCGGGGCTGATAGCCGATGTTGACAACATCTACCTCATAGAGGTGATGCGGTGGGACGTGTCTTGGTCGGGTCACAGGAATATTGCCCAAAGCAATCGCTGTGGAGGAATATTGCCCAAAGCAAGGGGGAAGGCACAGCAGAAGCACTGCTACCACAGCTCTTCCCCCTCCAGCTCCGCTGAGGAGTCTCCAGCCCCATGCGAGGAGACCCACGAGGCAAGGGCATTTAGGGCAAAAATTGCCAGGCCCACAAAAAAATATATGGACGGGCTAAGGGTCCATGCTCGCAATATGGAGGACTGGCTGGTGGAGCGGATTGAGGAGCTCCAAGTAAGGGAGCGACAGGTGGAGGCATACTGAAAGTACCTCTGCACCGAGAAGGATGCCCTCGAAGTGTTCCGCTAGTCAGACATTAAATGGAAGGTGTCCCTGGAGGGGGCCCTGGAGTTTGCCAGGCTACATGGGTATGAGGTGGACAATGTATGCGCCCCTCGGTCCTGCGCATCACTTTCTCCTTTTCCCCACATCCCAGGGGACAGGCCCACAGACCCTTAATTTATTTTCCTTTCTTTTTATATTAACGTTTTGGTTTTTTTTAAATTATCAAAAGTTGCAAAGTTGTTTAAAAAGTTTTTATAAAAGTTATATTTGTTACCAGCTGAGTTTGACCTGCCAATCTTTTATCCATCTGTGCTGCTTCTGGCAGGTGGCAGAATCTCATTGTATATACAGCTTGTCAGATTCCTACCTTACAGCAGCAGCACATGGAACGTATTAGTCCCAAGATGTGCCAGCAGGGTCTCAACTTGCAGACAGCCCCCCAGGAGGGGTAGGGCTTGTGTCTGTGTGGGTGTGCCAGAGAGAGAGCGAGGCTGTGTGGCTGTCTGGCAGAGGCATAAGTGGGCATTGGCAGGTGCACTGTCCGCTCTTACAGAAAAATCACTGCATGGGGGGAAGCCTTGGTAAGCTGGGTTGTGATATATAATACTTGGTTACATTTGTCGGTTGGTCCCTTTGAAGTCCACGTGTGGAGAGGTGTGTTACCGTTCAGCTCGTAGAAAGATCGCCCAGGGGTGGGGGTGGGGAAGACTTGCAGACAGTGCCCCAGGTAGAGCAGCCAGCCAGGGATATCATATTTCCTGTGAGGGGGTGCCAGAGAGAAAGAGAGAGAGGCTCTTTGCAAGTGGGCAGCAGGCGGCGGGTGCTGGTGGTCAGAGGGGCTCTTTCAGCAGCTTCAGCAAGCATCCGCGGGTGGGTGCAGAGGGGTAGGCTGGTGGGGGGGCAGGCTGGTGGGGGGGCACCGGTGGCCACTGGCCGGTCAGGCATGTGCAGCAGCAGCACCCAGATGATGGTTGTTGGGACTTGAGTGACTGCTTCTGGATGCAGTGGAATGTAACGACAGCCCCTCGTGACTGGAATGATGGTTCTGGGATCTTGATGATGGTTCCTGGGACTGGAGTGGATGCTTCAGGTACAGTGGAATGACAGCCCATGGGAGTTGAATGATGTCCCGAGAATTAGTGCTTGGCCGGGCACACTTCATTCAATCATTCCAATAGGTGGTACAGGGAGGTGTAGCTGATACGAGGCACACAGGCAGGGGCACATATTTCGTTGTGTGCTATTTCCATCTCATTCTGGTAGGTTTGCTGCTGGATGTGGGCATTGAGCATGAGAACAGATGAGATCTCTCACTGTTTCTGGCAGGTGGCAGCTTGAGCTGGATACACCTCTCCCCCTCCAACCCACATCTCTCTTTTTCTAGTGGGGAGCCTCTCTCTCTGGCCATATACTGCAGGCGACAGCATGGGTGGGATTGTGTCTCTCTCCTTCTAGCAGTGGGGAGATTTTCTCTCTCTCTCTCTCACCACAAGTAGTAGGTTGCCATGGTGGTGGGCAGTTGCTTTGGGCATGAGCAGCAGGTTGCTACCTCACAAATAAAAGTTCTTCATGCTGGCTCCCATTATTCTCGCCACATCACCCTGCATTCCATCTCTGCATGGACTTGTCTTATATCCCTAAAAAGGGTTAGATGGAACAGTCACTCTGAAAGGGAGAGTGCTTCTTAGCCTGGAGAGGCGCTCAAGGCCATCAGGACAGGCATGCCATGGTGGTGGGGAGTTGCTTTGGGGCACAAACAGAACCCTGACGGTGGGTCCTGGGACTGGAGTGGCAGCTTCTGGATGATGTGATGGACAGCCCTCCCTGCCTGGAACATAGGCCCCAGAACCCCGACAGTGGGTCCTGGGGCTTGAGTGGCTGGCTGCTTCTTGATGCTGTGGAATGACAGTGCCCTGTGAGCAGAATGACGGCCCCAAAACCCTGACGGTGGGTCCTGGGGCTAGAGTGGCAGCTTATCGATGATGTGGTAGGCACCGTCAAACCACCCTCTGGCTAGTGCTACTGCTGGGAGCCTCGGAGGCCTGTCACCCAAAATCAGGCCTGTGGAGTTTGGGGCGTGGTAATGGGCTCTGGCTGCTGCCTGCTGCCACTCTGCTGGCATGGCCCCTACCACCTTTGCCATGTGCCCCATTGCCCGCCTTACAGGCAGCAGACCGGCCTCTCCAGCTTCCCTTCTCCATGTCTTCCAACCCAAGGAATAGGAATGTGCGAACAGAGTTCAGGGGTTTGGTGTTCGTCCTGAACTCAGCGTCTTCGGGCTGTTCGCGAACAACTCGAACCCGAACTTCCCCCCCACCCGAACTGGCTAAACAAAGTTTGGGTTTCGAACTCATTTGGGTGGGGGGCAGGGGACAGGGGGAGGAAACCCGGTTTTCCCTCCCCCCTCAAGGCTGCATGGGAGGAAGGGGCACCGGGGCTCACCTCCCCACCCCTCTGCCCAGTCTGGTAATTTAAAAAAACACAACCAAAAAACCCCACCCCAGGAATCGACCTACCTGGTGGTGCCAGAGCTCCGGACCTGGGTACAGCAGCAGCAGCGGTGGCGGGTCCGGCTCCAGTGGCACTCCGGAGCGCTTCAGGCCTCTACTAGGCCAAGGTGTGAAGCACTCTGGAGCGCCGCCAGAGCCGGACCTGCCATCGCTGCACCCAAGGCCGGAGCCACGGCACCACCAGGTAGGTCAATCCCTGGGGTGGGTTTTTAAAAAATAAAAAAATATCAGGCTGGGCAGAGTGGTGGTGGTGGGGGGGGGGGAGAGGTGAGCCCCAGCGCCCCTTCCACCCATGCAGCCTGGAGGGGGGAGGGAAAACTGGGTCCCCCCACCCTGCTGAATGGGATCGGTGAAACTGAATGGTTTCGGGGGGGCTGAACCCCGAATGGGCTGAACACCGAACCCCCCTGGTGTTCTCACATCCCTATCAAATAATGCACTTGTAAATTTTATGGAACTCCCTTATCACCCTTCCCCCCTCTCTCCTCACCTCCTTCTCCCCGGCCTCCTTTGAGGAAGTCTCCACTCTGCTCTATTCCTCAAACCCCACCACCTGCCCTCTTGACCAAATCCCCTCCCGCCTCCTGACTTCTATTGCTCTCACTGTTGCCCTGCCCTTTTACATGTCATTAATCTCTCCCTCTCCACTGACTCCTTCCCCTCCACCTTCAAGCATGCTACTGTTTCTCCCATCCTCAAAAAGCCCACCCTGGACCCATCCGACCCCTCTAGTTCCAGGCTGATCTCCCTCCTTCCCTTTGCCTCTAAGCTTCTGGAACGTGTTGTCTACTCCCACTGCCTGGACCTCCTCTATGCCAATTCCTCCCTGGACCCTCTCCAATCCCCCTTCACTCCATGGAAACGGCCCTTGCCAAGATCACCAATGATCTACTTGTTGCTAAATCTAAGCGCCTCTACTCCATTCTTGTCCTCCTTGACCTCTCTGCTGCCTTCAACACTGTCGACCACTTACTCCTGCTGGACTCGCTTCGCTCCTTGCGCTTCTGTGGCTCTGTCCTTGACTGGTTCTCCTTCTACCTCTCTGACCACTCCTTTAATGTGTCTCTTCCCAATTCCAGCTCCTCCTCCCTCCCCCTTTCAGTTGGGGTTCCCCAAGACTCTGTCCTTGGCCCTCTGTTCTCCTCTATCTACACCCATTCCCTTGGCATTCAGCTCTTTCTCTCTCCCCCCTCTATCTCCCCTTCTGTCCACTCACGCCTCATCAACTGTCTCACTGACATCTCCTCCTGGATGTCCCAACACGAGCTCAAGCTCAACATGGCCAAGACTGAACTCCTTATTTTTCCTCCCTCCTCTTCCTCTCTCACTTCCCTATCCATCCGCATCGATGGAGACACCATTCATCCTGTTCCCCAAGCATGTAGCTTGGGCTTCATCTTTGACACTCTTCTTTCCTTTAAGCCTTACATTGACTCTGTTGCCAAGTCCGGCCACTTCGCCCTCCATAACATCGCTCGGATCTGCCCCTTTCTCTCTCTCTCCTCTGCCAAAACCCTTGCTCATGCCATGGTCATTTCTCGCCTCGACTACTGAAACCTTCTCCTCACTGGCCTCCCTCGCTCTCACCTGTCCCCCCTTATCACCATCCAAAACTCCAATGCCAAGGTCATCCACTCAGTCCGTAGCTTTGACCACGTGCAGCCTCACCTCTCCTCTCTCCACTCCTCCCCCTTCCTGAATGCATCCGGTTTAAACTCCTGGTATTCACCTATAAAACACTTCTCAGCCAAGCTCCCCCGTACCTCTCAGCCCTAATCTCCTTACGCACTCTTGCACATGCCCTCTTCTCCTCCCCTGTCCCCTCCCTCACTCTCCCCTGTCTCCCATACTCCCCTAACTGCCTTCATCCCTTCTCCCTCACTGCCCCCCATGCCTGGAACTCTCTCCCTATCCACATCCGCTTCATCTCCTCCCTCCACACCTTCAAATCCACACCTCAAGACCCACTTCTTCTGTGCCGCCTTTCCCAATGCCTGCTAGTTGTTTTCCCGAAATACTTACGGTCTGCCCTCCTCTGCAGACTCCTGCCTAACTGTAACCAAGCCAAGCACGCGCACCTGAGACTTTGCAGTTGCTTACATGTTTGTTTGCTTCTCCCTTGTCTTCCCTTTGTCCCCTCTCCTTGTCACCCCCTCCTTGTCTTTTTAGATTGTAAGCCGTAGGCAGGGACCGCGTCTTTATCTTTGTTCTGTAAAGCACCAGGTACATGGCTGGTGCTATACAAATGTTTATAACAACAACAAAGAAAACAAAACAAAACAAAACAAAACAACAACAACAACAACAACAACAATAATAATAATAATAATAATAATAATAATAATAATAATAATAATAATAATAATAATAATAATAAATAAAGTATTCTAAAATCTATGGAACTAAATGGACTATTATATCTACAAAGTCCTAGTCCTACAAACACACGGTAAAATATTAAAACTGAATAACTACTACATACTAACACTATCTCTCTCTATCTCTATAACTAAGCTAACTCCTCTATCTATCTATCTATCTATCTATCTATCTATCTATCATTACACAGGGATGGGGGGGAACACAGACAGCTCACAACAATCAACACAGGGAGGGGTACAAAATTGAAATGAAAGCTAAATCAATCTAATCCTACTCTAAATAAATCCAGAAACAGGGGAAGAGAATCAGGGATGGAATATATAGTGGGACGAGGGGAAGATTCAATGGAGGGTAGGGAGAAAGAACACAGGGAGGGTTAAAAAAATAAAAATAACACCTAAATATATCTAATCAAGTCTAAATAAATGAAACTATGGAGGTAAATGTGTGGGATGGGTGAAATAGGAGGAGGATGGCAATGGATTAGGAATAGGAAGGAACACAAACTGCTGGGAGAGGGAGACTTCTGAAAATGTCTGCTGTCAGGAACAATGGCGCTAGCTCAGAAAGTGTCGGAAGGGGGGAGGGCAATAACTTTTGTTACTTGCTGCGCCTGCCTTACCACAAGCCCCATTGGCTCTATGCAGCCTAGCCCTATGTCCCCCATGTCCAATTGCAGACTGCGAAGCCAGTGGTCTGAGGAAAAAAGGGATGGTGATTGGGAAGGCTGGCTGCTACTCCAAACCTCTCCATTCCTGGTGCCAAGAAGTCTGCTCCTCAGCTGCCCCCCCCCCCTTAATATTTTTGCTGGCTGAACTCATCCGAACGATACCGAACTGTTCGGTCATTTCTGAGTTCAGATCGAGATCAGTTCAGTTGGTTCGGTTCGGCTGTTTGATTCGGTCATCTGAACGGACCGAGATCGGTCTGAACTTCCGAACCGCATTCGTACACCCCTACTTACCATTAAAAGGACAGTCAATTTACTTACAAACTTTTCTGGCTGTATTCATTTGTGCTGGATAGTGATTGTGTTGCATACTATGATAATTAGCTACAGCTGGATTCTGATCCCCTAATATCATACTGGTTGATTACACCCACGGATTTCCATAAGTTCCCTTCTTGATAAGGTATCACTCTTTGTAAGCATGGGTACTGTAATCTTGCTACCTATGAATTGGGGTAGCAAGCAATGGGTTCCAATTAAACCATTCTTTAGTGTGCAATAATCCATCCATTGAAGTCAATCGATCTTCTTCCATTGACTTAATGGTGAAGGATGTTACCCTTCGTCTTCTTCAGTCAAAAGCAAAGAATTCTTGTTTCTGAGAGCCTAGCCCAGATGCTCTCTTTTGCTGTGTATGTAATGCCTAACCTTCGTTGGGGTTCTTTTACATTTGACTCTTTTGTTCCAACATTTTCTCATAGCCCAAATGGAAATATGCACTTTTCTCTGCTAGACTAATATTAAGGCTGTTTTCTGAAGCATCGTCTGAGGTGGGGGGTGGGAGAAATTCCTCTGTGTGCCAATCTGCAGATCCTTTCATTCAGCTGAAATCTGTATCTCTTTCTGCTGCCATGGTGATTCAATGAGTTTGAGATTATTTTGCTAAACCTGCAGCTCCCAAGAGACAGCAGTTTGATTCTAGTCACTCTTAGACAGGTCAAGAATCACATTAGCTCAGGTCAAAAATACTCACAGTATAAGAAGGTGAGTTTCAAGATCTTGGCAAGCTAGAGAAAAGGACTTGCTCCTGGTCTTTGCTTTGGATGTTATGATTTAGCTGTATAAAAGCAATTCTGGTAAAAGAAAACTCACAGCAGCATTTCTGCAATGGGAGGAAATCTAACATACCTTATGAATAAACTGCACAAAAGGAAGGGAGTTTCTGCTTATTTTTTTCCTTGGAAGGCATTTGGAGTTAAGTATGAGTCAGGTTCTCAAAATTACACCACCTAAAATGTGGTTGCAAACTGGCAAGTCCTTTGACTTGTTTTCAACCAACTTCAAATAATAATAATAATAATAATAATAATAATTATTATTATTATTATTATTATTATTTTATAGTGCTCCCTAGCCTTTAAATGGCACTCAGAACACTTTACAGTTATAAAATGTTAAAACAATATAAAATCAATTTAAAACAATTCAAAAGAGGACGTTAAAGAGGAATGACAGACTACATTAAGGGGAAGCAACAGTGGATCCTAAAACCACCTGGAGAATAAATAAATCTGCAGGTGCATTTTAAAGGTGAGGAGGGAGGACCTGAGACAGACATCTGGGGAGAACAAGTTCCACACCAAGGGGCCCACCACAGCAAATACATGATCGTCTGCCAATTTCTAATACAATGGCAGAATCCAGAAATGGATAACCAGCAGAGTGAGGCTCTGGGAGTGGTTTTCGAACATAGGCAGGGCCTGTACCATTCAGGAAGCCAGCAGTGAAATTTTAAACTGTTCCTCTGGGGGACCCAGAAGCGAGTGAACAGGGAGTTTTGTATGGGACTTGTGGAAGAGAGAGGAGAGGAGGAAGAGGAGAAGGAGGCAGATAAAGAGTGAAAAGAGGGTGAGTTGGTGAAAAGAGAAGAAGGTGTGAGAGAGGGTGATTTGGTGTTTGTCTTGGTGCATATGTCTGCTGATCAGGTGTGGAGGTGATGCTGGTGGGTAAGGTGGTGGGATTGGCATCCCCCACAATTGATGGAATGCACCCTCCTCTGGTTCCTCGGGTCCATAGTCTGGGGGTACTCCTCGACACTCAGCTCCACCTGGATGCCCAGGTTGGGGCTGTAGTGAGGGGTATGTTTCATCAGTTACATCCGATACGGTAGCTTTGGACATATATCTCAGACTATGACCTGGCCACCATCATCCATGCTTTCAACACCTCAAGACTGGACTATTGTAATGCAATTTACATGGGGCTACCCATGGTGACAGTGCGGAGGTTGCACTTGGTGCAGAATATGGCGGCCCACCTCCATATGGGGAAGGGTCGCCATGAACACATTACATATGTGCTCTGCTTTCTGCACTGGCTGTCTATAGTCTTACTGGCCCAATTCAAGGTGTTGGTGCTTACCTAATAAAGCCCACATGGCTTGGGCCCTACCTATTTGCAGGACAGTCTCACTCCCTGGGCTCTGGATTGGCCCCTGCAGTCTGCTTGGGTGCCTTTCTCAAAGTCCTCCAGGTGTTGCAGGGGGCAACTATGGAGAGGGTGCTCTCACTGGCCACACCAAGGCTGTAGAACTCCCCCCCGATGGAGGCCCATTTTGTCCGGTACCTCTCCTCCTCCCAATGTTTGTGTAAGACATGGCTGTTCCATCAGGCTTTCAGTGAGGGAGATGGGTAGGGTGGGGGGTGTTTGTGTGGTGAGGGTAAGGGAGGAGGGTTTTTGTTTTGTTTTTCATTTTATTCTGTGGTGCCTCATTATGTGTTTTATATTATTGTTTTACAGTTTTTATTGTATTTTATATTGTATTTTTTATGTTTATGTTAGTTGCCCTGAGATGTTATTAGCAGGAAGGGGTGGGATAAAAATATAATTAAATAAATTAAATAAATAGAATAAATATATACAATACCCAAAACTATATATACAATACACAGTATAGTAAAAAAATTAGCCTGAGTTTTTAGTATTGTCAAGCAAAAATTAGCTTCAGTTTTGGTCCATATTACTTGACAGAGTGAAGTGAGAGTCAAGTAGTGTTGGGGTATTGGTTTGGGAATGTTCAAGGTACCAAGCTAGAGCAACACTGTAAGAGTGCCAGGTGCAATCCTGAGAGGACTGGGCAAGACACTTGATGCAAGACAGTACCAGGGAAGATGGGCCCAGCTTTCTAATAATAAGGGGATTTATCAGAGTCATTTGAAACTGAATAGAGGGATACATGCTGGGCAGAACAGATAGATGATGTTGCCATAGTGGAACAGGGTTGGACCATGTTTTGTGGGGGAAACTATAGTAATGGAAAAATATGTATTAAGTTGAATTTATGTATTAAGATGTAATGAGCCAATCAGCTGTTGAACAAGATAACACAAACCTATCAATTGTTAAAGATAATGATGAACCAATTAAGTTAGATTTCATGAGTGTTATGTTGGCGACTGGATATATGCATTTTATGTAATCAAAATAAAAGTACATAATTGTATGGTTTGTATGGTACATAAAGTCTGCATTGTTAACTAGCAGTCTGGTCTAGCACTGAGCCACTCCCCAGGCCATGCTCCACAGGCACTCTGCTTCTGTAATGAAGGACTTCTGGCAGAAGAAGGGTTGCACCTCACAAAGACTGGGAAGAATGTGTCTGGCAAGAGCCTAATCTGGTCAAAAAGGTTTTAAACTAGATCCTGTGGGAGATGGAGACAAAAACCCAAAGGTAAGTACCAAGGTAAGTACTAAAGTTAGGGACTTGTGTGATACATTGGGAATTGAGAGAGCTGTGGCCGTATCTAGTAAGCCCCAGGAAAAGAATAGTAGGGGAACCATTGGGGTGTACTACTCATGGTCTTGGTTGTCTGTACACTAATACATAGAGAATGGGTAATATAAACAGGATGAGCCTGAATTCATAATATAAGAAGGCAAATATGATTTAATAGGTATTACTGAGACATGGTGGGCTGACTCATGTTTGCAATGTAGTAATTAATTGAAGGATATAACTTGTTCAAGAACAATAGATCCAACAGAAAGGGAGGGGGAGTAGCATTATATGTCAAAAATGTATATATCTACTAAAGACACAGATTAATGCCTAATCACCACACATGGGCAAGATCGCGTTTGCTCCAAATGACATTTTGAAAGTATTCACATACTCCAATGAATTGAATCCAATTGAATTGAGTCAAATTGAATAGTCCAATTGCCATTACCAAAATGCAGCTTTACAGATACCACATGATTTTTTTCATGCACAATGGGGGATGGATGTGTGAACAGAACTTACGCATACATTGAGGAGTCTTTGTGATTATGGGACATCACATTACTGTAACCTGCAAACTTCATGGACATCTAAAAACACCCACAGAGCCAACCCACTATTAAGCAAAGGTAAGTCATGGAAGTGGATGTCCATTAGCATGAAGGGAATTCAAAAAGAATGAATGGAAAACAACATTTTAAACAAAGATTAAATTAAAATGAAATGAAAAAAAGGGAAACAAAGCTAAAATAAAAAATAAATTTTTGCTCTCCTGTACTCCCCTAGCAAGTACAAGGAAACTGAGAGCAGAGCCACCACCAGCCCGGACTGGGTTTCCGTTGCCTTCCGTGTCAGTATTCCACTGGGGTAGGAATGGCCTTCTTGTATTCCTTTGGTGTGGTGGTTTTGAGCATGTTGGTGAGAGCAAAGGAAATTGGGTGGTTATGGGAGGGAAGGATGAGCCTGGCACTGAGAAGAGTGGAGAAAAGACTTGCCAGCAGACACTCCAAGGGAGGTGTGTGTCTGGAGCTGCCAGATGTCACGAGTAGGAGAGGAACGGCCTCCTTGCTAAAACAGCTCTGGTAGGATTTGAAATCACAACCTTTGGATGCCTTCCCCAAGTTAGGAATCCAACACATTCTCCAGTGTGCCACAGAACTACTAATGCACAACCCTGCTGACAGAGATCACTTGTGGGGACCATTCTTCCACAAAACAGCAATTAGCTGGCCTGCCAGGAATATCATAGTCAAGCAGTTCTTAGAGGAGGGAAGGGTATCCTTGGCTTTTAGAATGGCTGAGTGGTCTCAGGCGCAACACATTACAATTCTATCTTTGTCTTGCTTGGTGTTCTGGTCTAGGTGGGGAGGTGTGGGTTCAAATTCTAATCCTGACACTTGCTTCTGGCAAAGGCTTCTGTACCCTATACTTTCTGTCAGAGAGAAAGATAGTTTTCACATGGAAACAGTGTGTTGCCAGTTCTGACCATCCAATGAAACGGAAATAGTGTCAGCTCCCTATTTACTTGTTTCATGCTACTCCTGGCTTTGGAAAGTTTTATTATATCTTCTCCCTCCCTCCCCCCCACCCTGGCCTAGTTGGGGAATACATTTGATCTTTAATAGAAGTGATTCTTTCCAGTATATTGTGAGTCTGGCAATTACAGGTTTAAGAAAACTCTGAAACTGTAAGGTTTGCAGATCAGACTAGGCACGCTGGGCGTGTCAACCTTGGAAGCACACCTGGCCTGCAAGCAGTTCCCTCACAAAGTTTTTTGTTCCCGTATTCCTCTGGATTATAATCTAACCTTTGTTTGCCTGGTATAACTGGACTTCTTAAGGGAATTTGCTTTCCTTTCCTTCCTACTCCTCACCCTTACATAAGCTGTCTTCTGAATATTCCA
This sequence comes from Sphenodon punctatus, assembly GCA_003113815.1. Lineage (NCBI taxonomy): Eukaryota > Metazoa > Chordata > Lepidosauria > Sphenodontia > Sphenodontidae > Sphenodon > Sphenodon punctatus. The sequence goes on from QEPC01012389.1 coordinate 4,560,382, forward strand.
CAAATAGCAGGGAGGAGGACTTACTACCCCCCAACCGACAGTAGATCTGGGTGAAAGAATATTAGATATATTCCTATCCTAAACCTCATCCAAGTTTAATATGAATCCTGGGGCAAGGAGCAGTTTCACTTAGTCTGATTTTGAGTGGCTTTGTTAGTAGTCAATGTTTTCCAGAACTCTAGTTCTGAGTCCCTTCCAGTCTCCCAGTCTAGTGCTCTAACCTCTAGAGAGGAAGCAAGCTTGTTCCACAGGAATGAGCTAGACCTAAGCAGAACAGACTCAAATCCCCTCACTTGATTTCATTTTGGTTTTATCCACATTGGTGTACCAATAATATGTAGCCATATAAAATATAATTTAGGGGTTGCTGCAAGAGGGAAGGTTACCTGAACACAATAGTTTAAATACTATATCAGGCTGTAAAATACATAGTTTATTATTTTAAACTGTGACCATGAACTTTAGATTTCCCTTTTCGTGTGCAGTCTATTGCAGGGAATTTCATTCCTTAATGTCGTGCTCTGACTTGTTCCACATGACTTCTTTCTTCATGTGTTATTTTTAGTTGGCAGCTTTGTAATGCAGACTTGCTCGAAAGTAGCATTCAAGTTCAGCCCAAAGAGGAAGGCTTTTAAAAAATAAACATGATGTCTAAATAGTCATTTGAGGAAAGAAAACATTCTCCTGCCAGGCAGTTGTAGAGCTTTTGATTTTGGTGATATTTTAAAAATCTTGGTTTGTTTTTTTAAAGAAAATAAATTGAATTCTTTCTGTGGAAATTTGCCATTTTGCTAAAACAGCAACAGTTAAGGTCATTAATTCATGAATTGCTCTGAGCTGCAAACCAGATTTACCTTTACATGACATATCTGAAGTCTCTGAGGTAATGGGGCCATAGATTGTTTATCTTGGAGAGGATTTTTGCCATAACTTTTACTATGTGCATATGTTTTTACAGGAAATCTTGTCTGTTTCTGCTATTCTCAAGGCAAGCAAACTAACAAGGAAAAACTGACACCACTGTCTAGTCCTGGTAAAGTTATTAAAGGATTAGAGTTCTCCCAGTCTGGAGGTGCAGACACTCTTCCACTCCATGCTAGGAACTCGGAGATGGATGATGTGTTCTGTTGTAAAGCGGAAGTAATGGATTTGCTGTTCTGTGAAGCTTTCGCCACCTTTCCTGCCCAACCCATGAAACAATGGTAGTGTTAGCTAGGAAGATACTTGGTCATTTACCCAGCCAGAAGGAGGAAAGGGGCAGGTTACCTTTGCTTTTTATACTGGAAGGAGCTGTTCAGAATTGCCATGAGATGTTATAAATCTCCTACCTTTTCAGCCTTGACTCAAAGGCCCCAAAGTGAACTTCAAGTCGAAATGTTTAGGTTCAGAACACTGTTTTCCAGAACAATTGTCAACTAGGGAGACAAAAGACCAGTGAGACAGAATCTAGGTGTCATGGCCAGGCCTTGAACCCCTGGCATTGGGGCTTCTGGGAGGTGCTCTCTGCAGTCTGCGCTATTGGCAATATGCTGCAGGGGGCAGTTCTCCATTTGTGGCATCCTTTCTCTCTCTCTTGCCTTGCTCACCGTGTACACCTGGTGGTGGGCATGGCCACACCTGCCATGGTCTGATTGGTTTTGGGGAGTATTTAAGGACTGCTGAGGGCAGTGGCAGGTGTGGAGCTTTGAGTCACTACCCTTTAGACTTGTGCTTGGCCCACTCACCTGGTTCTTTCTCTAGCTGCACCCTGTTTGCTCTTTGTCGGGGTTGGGTGTAGTGTTTGGTGGTGGTGAGTTCTGTGTACAGTTTCCCTCCCACACCCTGCCTTGTCTTCATGTTAGTCTGTCTCCCTGTTGTTCCTTCAATGTCCTACTGTAAGTAATCCCTATTGTTTGCTGTATTTGTCTCCCTGTTCCTTCCTAGTTTCTGTGTAGTCTGGTGTCTCTGTTCTAGTTGTCTCTGTGTTCTAAGTCTCTTTATTCTTGTCCCTTGCTCCCAGGGCTCCCTCGCCTTGTTCCCCCCTCCTTGCTCCCAGGGCTCCCTCGCCTTGTTCCTAGCTCCCTTGCTCCTCCTCCTCGCTTCAGTGTTCCCTTGCCCCCTCTTGCCCCTAGGGTTTCCTGTTCCCCAGTCTTGGCCCCTTGTCCCCTAGTCTCAGTTTCTTGCTTCCTAGTTTTTCCCCCTAGTTCCCTAATCTCAGTTCCTTGTTCCCTAGTCTTGGCCCCTTGCCCCCTTGCCTTGGCTTCTCAATCCCTAATCTTGACCCCTTGCTCCCTTTCCCCTGGCTCCTTGTTCCTTACCCCTGATCCCTCGCTCCCCTGCCTCTGGTTCCTTGATCCCTCACTTCTGGATTCCCTGTCCCTTGACCTCAATGATGAGCTGTAGGCGTTCTTAGACCAGCAGTGCTGGGATCCATGCTGAACACCCTAACTGCTTGGTATTGGAGAGCGTCTGAGAGGTTTCCCCATGTGTACTAAGGGACATCCCAGATTCCCTACACCCCGTTCCCCTCTCCTGTCTACCCACTTCCCCTCCCCTTTCCCTGGCTCCGCCCTGGAGCCTGACACTAGGGTACAATCATATTAAAACTGATTCTCAACAGGAAAATTGTGGTAACGTGACATTTTTGAGGGAAACAAATTGCTAGGAAGAAGCTTTATTAGTTTAAGCTCTGGGGCATTTTATCTGAGCATTTAATGAAGCAACATTATTCCCTTTGTTTCTCTGCTTTGCACTATTTTCCACACTTTTCTTCATTTGTGTAGGTGCCTGAGCTAAGATGCAAATAAGAAATACAAGCGGTTTGGATGGTGCAAAAGTCTCCTGACTCAAGCATTTTTGATTTAAGTGTCATGTATTGTATTTCTCCCTGTGAGTCTACTTTCTCCCTGTGAGTCTACTTCTTAGGTGTGGTCGCTTTAGGAAATCACTTGGAAACTGCTTAACTCTCTGAAATGTCATACTTCACCCTGGTTAGTGGTGGTAGAGCTGAAACAAGTACCTGAAAAAATGGGTGTGCTGATTGAATATACCGTGCCTGGACCAAAAAATGATAGTTCAGGTAATAACCAATATCCATTTATGCTCCAAGTTATCTGCTGTGGTTATTTCAGTTTGTTGTTTTTTCCCTTGGTTTTTCCAGGATTTTTTGGTTCAGATATTTTGGTCAGTTTGGCATTTTTGGTTACATCATTTCAACACTATTTCACATGAAAATTTGCTACAAATGACATAACTGAAATAACAAAATGTGTGAAAAACCCTAACCAAAGCACTTCCTTATAGTGCCTTCACCTCATGGATTCAGATTGTGCAAAGCTGGATGTGTTCAAATTTGTCCAGTTTTATTAAATACTGTTGCAACTCAGAGGTAGGAGTAAGCCTAGATCATGGACAAGGAAAAGAAAATTGAGCCAAGGGAGGCATCTCCTTATGAGGCGGGGGAGGAGTTATAGCCAATGAGGGAATGGTGTCCCCTCTAACCACGGGGGTTTGGCAGGATCGTACATGACTAGGCAGGACGCCACCAGTCCCTAGCTGGAGGCAACCTGTCTTCCCTCCCTCCTGAATCCCTTAAAGGGTTATGGTGGTTAGGTTGTGCACAGGTGGTGGTGCCTGTCTCTCCATGGTCACTGGACCTGGTTTTGGTTACAGGAAAGGAATTTGTTGTTTATCTTTAACCCTCAACCCAGACTGAAAGTTGAAATAAAGAGTTGTGGCCTTGTTGACCCAGTTTTTGAATCTGTCACTTTCTTTCATGCTGTGGGGACAATTCCCTCTTATACTAGATTTCCAAATATGTTAAAGGTTATATTGGAAATTTCAGTCAATTAGATCATCCTTAGCAGAGATAAAATTTAAATAAATTTAATTATTTTATTTCTAATTTGGCCTGTTAGACTGTGGATTTCTCAGCAACTTACTTCATCTGGATTGCAGTACAATTAGCAGTAGCTTTTTTTTAAAATGAACATTTCAACTAAATATATGGCATCTCCAAATCTCAAGATATTTACAAGCTACACTCTTGTTTTGATCTTACAAGCTTCCCCATCTGTCTTATAAATATTGGTCATTTATGAATAAAATGAGCCAATAAAACATTCAGAATTTTTCAAATATATGTTAAGTACTTTCCTGGGGTTTAAGTTACTCTTTTGAAATAGAGCTGTGTGAGATAAAACTTAATATTGCCTCTAAAAATAACATTTAGGTATTCTAGAGCCAGGACAGCCTAATGTTTAGGGATGTGCAAACGCGGTTCGTATGTTCGGTGTTCAGCCCAAACTCTGGACGGCTGAACTGGATGGCCGAACCGAATGCCTGAAGCCCCAAACAGTTTGGCCACGTTCAGCAGAAGTGGTGGTGCTGACCACCAACCCCTGGCCAGGCCTCTGCCGCCGCTCCACCGATGCCAGCCTGCAATGCCCTGCCCCCTATGGGTGCCAGCCACAAATCCCAAGCCTTCCTGGCCTCTGTTGCTGCTGCTGCTACTGGGTCTCAGATGGCCAGTCCTGGTACCATGGGCACCCCCAGGGGCCAAGCGCTGAGCCTGCCTGCCAAGGCAACCCGGGGTACCAAGAGCCAAGCCTTCCTGGTCTCTGCTGCTGCTGGGTCTCTAACAGTCAGCCAGGGTGCCATAGGCACCCCCAGGGGCCAAGCACTGAGTCTGCCTGCCCGGGCAACCCGGGGTGCCAAGTGCCAAGCCTTCCCGGTCTCTGCTGCTGCTGGGTCTCTAACAGTCAGCCAGGGTGCCATAGGCACCCCCAGGGGCCAAGCACTGAGTCTGCCTGCCCGGGCAACCCGGGGTGCCAAGTGCCAAGCCTTCCCGGTCTCTGCTGCTGCTGCTGGGTCTCCAATGGCCTGCCATCCCATCACAGGCCCTCCTGGGGGAGCACCCCAAGCCTCCTGGTGGCACCAAACTTCACCAAATGTTCAGGTGAGTGTGTGTCTGAACTCCATTGGACTAAACCCACAAACCCGAACTAAGTTTTTTGGCCGAACAGCCAAACTCTGTCCTGTTTGTACATCCCTACTAATTTTAATGAAGGTTGTGCTGGCATCTGAACCCATACTTTTTGGTTCTCTATTGAAGTGACAACTTAATTGAAAGTTGTGGCCTCCATCTAATTAAATCTAATAAGGAAGACAAGCTTCTACATAGGCAACAGTTAGTTACTTGTGTATATTACTGTACTTCATGTAGTTGGAAGCAGAGGGTCAATAAGTATGTGTGCACGGAGACCTTTACTGTATGTCTGGTAATGACATAGGCAAACAATATTTTATAATATGGCAAATGTGTGTGGGCAGAGGAGAAGTCTTCAGAAACATCTAACTGAAATTGAATATGATAAATGTCGGCTTCTTTTTTGGGGGTAAATGTGCTAATTTTTCTCCTTCTGAATAAGAAACATTTAAAACAGGCAAGGAAGGTTCACTTAAAATCCTCAAAAGGTGCTATTATTATTTTTGGCATGAAAAGTCTCGAAGTTGCTAATGGAGATAGAGTTACCACCTCTCAAGATTTGACCCAATGATCATAAGTCGGAGAACAAAAGAAATGCCATACTAGGTCAGATCAGTAGTCCATCAACCCAGAATTCTGTCCCCATAAGTGACCATTCTTGGTTCAGAGAAGTACCAAACAGGTCATAATAGATTGATTAATCTCTGACTGTTTACTCCTAGTTCCTAACAGTCAGAAGTTGCATCCTCCACCTACTTGGCGAATAACCATTAATGGTCCTATCAGAACCTATCCTCAGGATTTAGCCCTGAGTCTTGGGGTTTTCAAACATCAGTGCGAGACTCAGGGTTAAGAGCCAATAGTTCTTAGGGTCAGTCAGCGATCACATTATATTTTACCTGCCTTTGCATGTTCTAGAGGAATGAGAGGGAGCTGTGCAGCATTATCCAGATCCAGCTGCTCAGAGCTGCAATGAGAGAGGAGACACTTGCTCAGGACAAGTGTAATATGTGAGCTCAGGACAAGTATAATTTGTGCTGTTCATTAGGTGATTTCCACACAGTTTCAGAAAAATACTTAGCACCTGATTGCACCAAAACAAGCTGAGATAGGATGGATGGATTTCTGTAATATAATAAGACATTTATTATTATTATTATTATTATTTATTAACAAACATTTATATAGCACAAACAGTGTACCTGGCACTTTACAAAGTAACAAAATAGACACGGTCCCTGCCCTAGGGCTTACAATCTGAGAGACATAGAAAGGGGAACAGAGGGAGAGACAAGGGGGTCTAATATTCATGAAGATGCGAGGTCTCAGGTACACATACTTGGCTTGGTTACATTGAGAATAACAGCAGGCAGGTCCATGTGGCAAGGATAAGGGTACACAGACCATAGGTATAGGATATAGTGGATCAACAGGATAAAGGGTCAGACAGAGCAGAGCGAAAGAGGTGAGTTTTAAGGAAAGATTTGAAGGTATGAAGGGAGGGGGCAAGGCGGATGTGGACAGGGAGGGAGTTCCAGGCATGGGGGGCAGCAAGGGAGAAGGGA
>QEPC01012389.1:4570108-4580773 GCA_003113815.1 Sphenodon punctatus
TCTACTCCCGCTGCCTGGACCTCCTCTCTTCCAATTCCTCCCTGGACCCTCTCCCCGCCCCCTTCACTCCATGGAAACGGCCCTTGTCAAGATCACCAATGATCTACTTGTCACTAAATCTAAGCGCCTCTACTCCATTCTTGTCCTCCTTGACCTCTCTGCTGCCTTCAACACTGTCGACCACTCACTCCTACTGAACGCGCTTCACTCCTTTGGCTTCTGCGACTCTGTTCTTGACTGGTTCTCCTCTCTGACCGCTCCTTTAATGATAATGTGTCTCTTCCCAATTCCAGCTTCTCCTTCTTCCCACTTTCAGTTGGGGTTCCCCAAGGCTCTGTCCTCTTCTCTATCTACACCCTGTCCCTTGGCAAACTCATTGCCTCCATTGGTTTCCAACATCATCTCTAAGCTGATGACACTCAGTTCTATCTCTCTATCCCCCCTCTATCTCCTTCTGTCCACTCACACCTCGTCAACTGTCTCTCTGACATCTCCGCCTGGATGTCCCAACACCAGCTCAAGCTCAACATGGCCAAAACTGAACTCCTTATTTTTCCTCCCTCCTCTTTCTCTCCTGCTTCCCTCTCCATCCGCATCGATGGAGCCACCATCCATCCTGTTCCCCAAGCCCGTAGCTTGGGCTTCATCTTTGACACTCATCTTTCCTTTAAGCCTTACATTGACACTGTTGCCAAGTCTGGCCACTTCGCCCTCCATAACATTGCTTGAATCTGCCCTTTTCTCTCTATCTCCTCTGCCAAAACCCTTGTTCATGCCATGGTCATTTCTTGCCTTGACTACTGCAGTCTTTTCCTCACTGGCCTCCCTCGCTCTCACCTGTCCTCCTTTATTGCCATCCAAAACTCCACTATCAAGGTCATCCACTCAGCCCATCGCTTTGACCACGTGCAGTCTCTCTTCTCCCCTTTACACTGGCTCCCCCTTCCCGAACACATCCAGTTTAAACTCCTGGTATTCACCTATAAAACACTTCACAGCCAAGCTCCCCCCTACCTCTCATCCCTAATCTCCTTACGCACTCCTGCATGCGCCCTCTGCTCCTCCTCTGTCCCCTCCGTCACTCCCCCCCATCTCCCATGCTCCCCTAACCACCTTCATCCCTTCTCCCTCACTGCCCCCCATGCCTGGAACTCCCTCCCTACCCACATCCACCTTGCCTCCTCCCTCCGCACCTTCAAATCCCTCCTCAAGTCCCACTTCTTCCATGCCGCCTTTCCCAATACCTGCTAGTTGTTTCCCCCCAAATAATTACGGTCTTCCCTCCTCTGCAGACTCCTGCCTAAATGTAACAAAGCCAAGCACGTGCACCTGAGACTTTGCAACCACTTGCATGTTTGTTTGCTTCTCCCTTGTCTTCCCTTTGTCCCATCTCCTTGTCGCCCCATCCTTGTCTTTTTAGATTGTAAGTCGTAGGCAGGGACCGCATCTTTATCTTTGTTCTGTAAAGCACCAGGTATAGGGCTGGTGCTATACAAATGTTAATAATAATAATAATAATAATAATTAATAATAAAAAAGTAGTAGTAGTACCGCAGCAAGCATTGTTTTCTGTTGTGCCCTATGTAGAGTGAAAGTAGGGTCTGCTGTTTAGTGCATTATGGGTGCTTTCAAACATGATGGCTTCCACTGCCGGCATGGACTTATTTCAACAGTGGTGGGAGCTGTCACTCTGGTTGGGAATCTGCCCGACCGCCAAACAAACATGATGGCAGCCAGGCTGGGGAGGGGGTGGGGAGATGCCATGTTGGCCTGCCCTCATGCTGTATGCAGTGACCCACTCCCTGACTGATGGGCAGCCATCATGGCCAATGGAGGCCACTATGGTGCCTGCCCCATCGCGGCCATTGGAGGCCATCATGGCACCTGCCACTCCACAGTAATAAAGGAGGCTTTCAGGTGTAAAAGCCTGATTTACTCCACATCTGGTGACTGGATTCTGACCATGGTGACGGCCAGCCAAGGCTGTGACTCGGGAATTTCTTTACCGCTCTCAGATGATATAGACAGCCTTGTTTCCATGACAACACTTTCCCACCTTTATAGTCCAGTCCTCAGGGTATTAAGCACTGGTGTGAGTTCCCTTCACATTAACAGGACTTGTGCCAGAGCTAAGAGCTAGCACTGGCACTAAATGCCCTATGTATGGTAACCTGTTTTCATATCCTTTCTGCCCTATAGAAATAAAGACTGTAAATATTTCTACAGGAATGGAAAATAAAGCAATACCCCACCCCCAATAAAGCCTTAATTTATTTACATAGGGGACCATCTATCAGCTTTAGCTCATGCACTCTTTTTCACTGTGCTCACGGCTTGTTCTGTATATCTCCTTATTTTCAGGTTAAGATGATAACCAAATCCTCATCCACCAGGAAGAAATCTAAGGAGAAAGACTTTGCCGGCTAACAACAATAAAAGGAAAGCAGGGTGGAAAATCTCCAGTAAGTAGCATTTTCCCTTTGGAGAGATTTCAGGTCTCGTATCCTCTACTGAGAAAAGCATCTTTATGCTAGCAAGCAATATACAGTAGTTCCCTTTATATACTGCACAGATACTGTGCTAATCCATCCTTGATTGAATTTGTGCTTAAAATGCTAAATTAAAGTATGCAGGTGTCTTTGGCAGGTGTTCTGATTTTGCTAATAAATATGAGGCATAAAACCAGAAATAGGATTTATAGTATAGAAATCTGCATTACATAAATAATATGATGGACTAAATTTAACCTGTAGTTTGCCCTGCAAAACCCCAGTGAGGTGTTTGGAAGCTAATTAATGTTATTTTCTTGTGGGGTGTCATTCTTTCAAGACCTGCCTGAAAGCTTGGGTGGTCCTCGAGTGGTGCATATGCTTCATAGTGACCCTGTGTATAGGGATAAATAATACCTATCCTAGTATCTACAAACACACACCAAAGCAGCAGTATAGGTTCTTTTAAACACTTGGGTTGCAATCCACCAGCCATGTAGGCCCTTTTCACACAAAACACCCCCACCCAACTCCACACAGTTTCGCTGCATGGAGATGGGTGGAGGCACCTGTGAGAATGTCATGGGGGATGAGTGGGTGGTGCATTCTCCCACACTACACCCATCTCCACACATCACCCATCCACAGAGAAATGGGCTCCACTACCTGATGCTCTATGGGTGGAGGTGGGTAGAGATGCGCACACCCACCTCCACCCACCTCCATGCACCATGACTGCATGCCCATCCCCCCACCCACCATGACCCGTTGGAAAAGGGCCTTACTCAGGAATAGCCTTATGGGCTTCAATGAGGCTAGTACTCCAGGATATGAGACTGATGGATCACAACCTTGAGCTGAAATACTACATATCCTTGATTTCAACAGGTCTTACTCACAAGTAATGGTGTTTAGAATTTTGGATGGATGCATACTTACTCAAGAGCAAGCCCTGCTAAAATAAGGAAATAGGTTTAGGTTTGCAATCACTGCCTAAGTAATGATATGATCATAACAGTTAATTTTAGCACTTCCAGAGGGGAGAGAAGTTAGTTTTGCCTGAGGCCAGAGACAGCATCACTGTGTTGCATATCAGGCATGATGGACTGCAAAACTCAGGCCCAATGGAACTGTTAGGGATGGGCGAACACATCACCGTTTGGGTTCGGCCGTCCGGTTTGCCAGTTTGTCTTGGTCGTTCAGGCCAATCACCGTGTTTGGGTTCGGTTGTTCTGTTTGGCCCCCACGTTTGGGTTCAGCCATTCGGGTTCAGTTTCAGTTTCATCCGAAACCACGTGGTTGCGTGATCGTGTAATTGGATCGGAAGCCGGAAACAGGAAGTTTGAATACGCGTGCGTGCGTGCGTGCGTGCGCTGTTGCTGGCTCGTGTGTGTTTGGGTTGGCTGGTGTATGTTTGATGGTTGGCTGGTTGGGTGCTTGCTTGTGACTGTGTGGTGGGTGTGTTTTTGAAAGAAAAAAAAATGGAGAGGGAAATTATTTTAAAAAAGGGCTGGCGGCCGAAGAAGGTGGTGGAGGAGGATGCAACCGGTGCTGTACCATCAGGGATGGTGCTGGAGGTCACCTGCTCAGGCTCATCAGCTGCTGCTGCTGCTGCTGCAAGGTTTGTAAAGTTTATTTGTTTATTATTCTATAGAACAATATAGCATGTTGCAGCCTTGCAGAAAAGGTTCCTCGAGCTGGCTCCACACATTAACAGCTCTCAGGATCTGAAACTATATTGTTCTATAGAATACTATCCCTTAGAGAAAGTTCACTGGCATGTGGGTGGGTGGGGTGGTGGTGGGCACTGGAAGTAGGCACAAACAGTGGGCATCAGCGGGTGACTGCTGGCAGAGGATGTCTGCCACAGAGAGAGAAAGGGTCTGTGTGTGTGGCTCTTCCAGCAGTCAGGCACGAGCCAAAGGAAGCACCCACCCAAACACGTGCCAGGCTGCCAGCCTGCCAGCCATCCCTACCATGGGTCCCCTGGAAGAGCAGCATTTCTTTGCACATGCTGTGCCAGCAGCCAGGCTCTACTATTAGTCCAAACCAGGGGAGGATTTGCAAGTGCCAGTGCCAGCATGCCTCCTCCTAGCAGGGGTTTCTCTCCCTCCAGCAGCTGTCCTCCCTATCCATGAGTGCCCCCTACAAGAGCAGGGTTTTCACGTGTCAGCCAGGGACCCCAAGGAGGGAGAACTAGAGGCATCATCATAAATGCATGATATTATGTGGTGTTGTTTTGTGTTCTGCTTTCAGAGACGGTGCTGATGAAGGTGGCCCCACCACTTCTGCCCGGACCAGGGCCAGAAGTTGGCAGAGGTTGGAGCCAGCGGTGAGAGACACTGCAAGTCCAGAGGTGGAGGTGGAGGAGGTTGGCTCCTCGGCCCCAGAGGAGCCAGAGGAGCCATCAGGGTGCCACTGCTGCTCCCAGGTTTGTAAAGTTTATTTTTGTTTAGTGTTCCCTAGAACTTTGAGGACAAGAAGAATACTATCCTTTAAAGCGAACACACTGGCATGCAGGTGGGTGGGTGGGGTGGTGGTGGACACTGGTAGTCAGGCACAAACAGTGGGCATCAGCAGGTGACTGGCAGTGGATGTCTGCCACAGAGAGAGAGAGACGGTGTGTGGGGCTTGGCTCTTCCAGAAGTCAGGCACGAGCCGAAGGAAGCACCCACCGAAACATGTGCCAGGCTGCCATCCATCCCTAGCAAAGGGCTCCCTCCCTCCATTTGTCCTCCCTAGACATGAGCATCCACTGGAAGGGCAGGATTTGCATGTGCCAGTCAGCCAGGGTCACCGTCTCCCATTGCCATCCCTAGTACCCCAAGGGAGGACTCGAGGGCAAGACATTATCATAAATGCATGACATTACGTAAGTGCTGTTTATGTGTTCCTGTTTCAGGGAGGGTGAGGACTCAGAGGACTCCAATTCCAGTGCTGGTGCCAGTGCCAGCACCATCATGCGCAGGACATGGAGGCAGAGGTCACCAGTGCCACCCCCAGACAGCAGGCGATGGCGTACACATTCTGATATCTGGCTTTATTATGAAAAGGAGGGGCGACGATACGCCACCTGCAAGGTAAGGCATGGCACCTGTAACAACAAGGAATAGATGGCCATATGACCTGTTAAGAATGGAAGTCCCCTGCAGAGAGATTGGCCACTCATCCACTTGTGGAGACAGAATGCAGGCAGGGCTTGACAGATCATTGGTCTGACACAGTATGGCACTTCTTATGTTCCTATCTTTTTATGTTCTTTAGACATGCTCCAAAAGATTTACAAGGGCCAGAGAGGGGACTGCATCAGGGCTCATTGCCCATGTTGAAAAAAAACATGAGATAAAAGTGAGGCGGCTGCAGGACTCTGGCGTGGTGCCCATGGAACATCAGAGATTCCAGAAGAGATGCTGTCAAAGGCCTTCCCCTTCCCCCTCCTCCATCTCTGTGGAGGAATCTGAGGAGGAGTCCCCTGGACTAAGGCCTTTATGGCGCAATTTGAGAGGCCCAACAGGACCTTTATGGAGACTGTAAAGGCAATGGAGGGCCAGCTAGCAGCTCGATACAAGCATCTGGAGGTACGGGAACGCCAGGTAAAGGCGTATTCCTGTTACCTCCAGACAAAAATCAACAGTGTCGAGCACCATCGCAAATCGGTGGTGAAGTGGCAGGAGGCCGTGTCAGGGGCCTTAGCTTTTGTCACTGCAAGGGGCTACAAAATGCAAGAGGATGTGGCCACCCCTACACCCGATGAACCTGTTCTGCCTTTCCCCCATGTTCTGGGGGACAGGCTCACATAGATCTTTGTTAAGTTTCCTTTGTTTTTTATATATATAAAAGTTCTGTTCTCCTTTTTATAAAGCTGTTTGTTGTTGTTTTTCAGCATGCTTTTATTAAAGTTATATTTGTTGTTGTTACGAGCTTTGTTTTCCCTGTCCAATCTTTTATCCCTCTGTGCTGAAGTTCTGGCTGGCAGGTGGCAGAATCTCATACAGGTTGTTGATCCCTACCAGCAGCACCTGGCACCACATGTAGCATAGTTAAGGAACCCAAAGATGTGCCAGCAGGGCCTCTCAACTTGCAGACAGCCCCCTAGAAGGGACAGGGCTTGTGTCTGTGTGGGTGTGCCAGAGAAAATGAGAGACAGGCTCCTTGGCAGCAGTCACAGGCAGGCAGCTTGAACTGGATACAACTATCCCCCTTCACCCCCCTCTCTCCATCTTTCTAGCGGGGAGCCTCTCTCTCTCTCTGTGGACATATAGTGCAGGTGACACAGCAAGGTTGAGGTCGTGTCTTTCTCTCCTTATAGCACTGGGGAGACTTTCTCTCTGTCTCTTATTTATCTCTCTCTATCTTGCTTTCACCATGAACAGCAGGTTGCTAACTCGTAAAGAAAAGGTGGAATGACAGCGCAGCGTGAGTGGAATGACAGGGCACAAGAACCCTGAGGGTGGGTCCTGGCCTTGGGCTAGAATGGTAGGCAGCTTCCAGATATTGGCCAAAGCCCTCCCTGCCAGTAATGTAGGCCCCAGAACCCTGATGGTGGATCGTGGGGCTGGAGTGGCTGTTTCTTTTTTATATATCTATCTATCTCTACACTAAATCTACCTGCTATTAACTATTCTAAAACCTATTGAACTAAATGGAATATCCTAATAATTAACTACAAAGGCCTTCTCCTACAAACACACTGTATCTCTATCTCTTTAACGAAGCTATAACTACTATGTATATCTATCTNCCCTGGTGCCTGGAAGTCTGCTCCTCAGCTGACTCCCCCTCCCCGTCACATTTTGCCTTCCAGTGACACGTTTTTGCCACCCGAACACGATCCGAACTGACAGAACTGTTCGGTCATTTTGATGTTCGGAATTGAGTTTGGTTCGGTCAGTTCATGTTCGGATTCGGGTTCGGTCGTCCGAACAGGCTGAGTTCGGGCCGAACTCCAATACCGCGTTCGCCCATCCCTAGATACTGTTCCTAAGTGCAAGTTCCTTCTCTCATGCACAGTCTCGCTTATTAATTGGTGGCAGCTTTGTAAATAGGAATAACGACTCACTATAAACACTAGTTTCAGACTATCAGGTTAATTCTCCCATCCAGAATATAATTCAAGTGTGAGTAAGATGTAGCTCTGTGAATTGTCCTTATGCTCAAGAAAATGGCCACATTGTACAGACCTGAGCCTTAAGCAGTGAAAATATGTGTAGATTGGTTCAGTTTATGCCTGTTTTGACTGTCTAAGGAACTTGTCCTATATTAGCTACTAACTGAATACTTGCTGAATGCAAAGCAAGTATTCAATATCTAATATGAAATAGCCCCTAGCCTAGCAATTAGAATAAATTTACATTTGGGGGCATGTTCATATGATTAGAAGTTCAAAATACTTATCTGAAGAATCATGGGGAACCTCAGGCCCGGGGGCTAAATGCGGCTCATGGCAATTTTTTATGTGGCCCCTTTCCACTTCCTGGATCTGGCCCTTGGATCCAGTTCTTACCTCCAATCACTGAAAAACTGAGCTCAAGGGAAGGGAGCAGAGATGAGGTCATGCAAACAAAGACAGAGGACAGTTCCATGGCACAAATCTATGATTTGGGCCCTCCTTTCCTTGAATGCATCCCTTAAGCAGCCCTGCCCCAACTTTTGAGCGGCCCTCAGGCTTTGTGAAAGCTTTCAACGTGGCCCCCGGGAAGGAAAAGGTTCTCCACCCCTGGCTTACAGGGATCCGCACTTCTAGCAATAGCTCTGGGGTAGCCCTAACCACAGTTACTTTATAGAGTGAAATGTACTTGCTCCAGGAAACTGGTCTCCATCTTACCCTGATTCACTTGGAGGTGCTTTACCCCATGGCTATGGCTCTTCTGAGGAAATTTTCCTCCTGAATGTGTGGAGACCTAAGAGTAGATGAATATACACGTATGGATTAGCATTCACATGACTCCTGTATTTTGAGGTTACTTTACCTCCAAAATGCAGAGGGAATTTATTTACTCCTGAATTAACACTCGTAGTTTACCATAGAATAAGTTAAGTAAATTATTGTAGGGTAAACAGAATACCCAGGATTGTACTGGAAGTTAGCTTGGGGTAATGTTTAATTACTCTAGGGAAACTGCTGTGTGTGGATACCCTCTCAAACGCCTTCAGAAGAGCTACTACTTGATTGATAGCAGAATAGCTAGGACCATGTTGTACTCTAGTTCTTTGTAGGGAACTGTAATTGGCAATTTGGCATCTGTAGGGAATCTCTGTAAACCCTAGTCCTGACCAGACTCAGTGATGTACAAGTTTTTTTCAGTCTGCTATAGTCAAGAAGATTGCCTTTTCACTGACCGAGCAGGAGCGGGTAGGCTGAGCATTTCTCAGTAGGCTCTCAGCTTTGCATACATCAGAGAGATCCATTTAGAGACTTTCCAGTTGGCAAAACTAGAGTAAATAGTAAATAAAATAATGTGACATAAATTATTTGGATCTATGAAGTCTCACGTCTCTGAAAACTAAACTATAAGCATCAATCAGACAAGCTCAACGGAGTTCTAGGAGAGAATGCAGTCCGTCGTTAAAAGGCTGGAGATGTCTTAGTAGTTTGAATACCAACTGTTCTCAACAGTGAAGAAGAAACTGACTGACAGTGCAATGTCTCTATAGTGGAGAACCACTCGATACTAGTTGATGATGAACAAAGGGAATGAATAGGGTTTTTTTGTACAGCAGTCATGCACTCCCAACTGCATGAACTGTATTCTGAGAGGTGATAAATGTCTCTAACTCTATGGAGTAGTTTTGCTGTGCTGCTGTTGACAGCCAGAGACCAGTTATTTTTAGACATTTTTACAGTTCATTCTTAAATTTTTCAATTGTGATCTACTTGATGGGTCTGTAGAACAGCTGAGTCACCTGTTAGTAGTTTCCCAGTCTTTGGAAATAAATTATCAAAATTGGATCTTTTGAAGATAGCTTCAAATCAGCAGCAGAGATGGATATTGTCCCAGATGGATTTATTTTAAGGATAAGTAGGTATGAGTCATTGCTGATCCTGTAGAGTCTTTCCTTATTGTTGCTTTGCTTACAAGTCTGTGCAGTTGGATTTATCCATGGATAAGGCAGATTCACCATACGACAAGACTGTCTTTGATACGTTGCATTTAGATTCCCAACTTTATATTTTGCTCCTTGAAGCAAAGACAGAGAGAGACTTCAGGGGACATAGGCTGTGATTGCCTATTTTAACTCACTATAAAGCATAAGCATACAAGACTTCTGACAGTTTTAAAGATCAGCACTCTCCAATATGTTGATTTTGCTATTCTATATATTTAGTTTTCTTTTAAAAATGTATCATATTTTTCCAAGCAATCATATGCTTTTCAAATTATGGTTGCCTAGCTAAAGCCTGTGTACCAGGTGCCATGTAAAAGCATGTTAAAAGTAGATAAAAGCAATTTATCCTGCCCTCTAATTAGAGATGTCTCGTCTTCACTACTGACAATAGCAGTATGCAGCTGTGGCAGAGGAGAGATAATAGCGGCAGAGCAGAGAGAAATTAAAGATAGGTTATCATATGTTGGCTGAGGCGGAGTGTCATCTCTCCATTGCTTAGCTAAGATGGCACTCAAGAAAAATAGGAAGTTAGCTCTTGGTCTGACTTGAGCAGATTTATATTAGTTATAGATATCTTCATCAAAGGCGCCAAAAGGAAATGTGATTCATTATCACTAAATAAACAGTGACAATATGTCACTATACAGCATAGCTCTACGATTCCAAACACTACTGTAAGGTCATGGCCCATTGCTGTCATATAATGCAGTCCTATAATGCATCAGGAGCCAGGCGCACTAGTCTCTGTCCTGCTTAGAGTGCAGGGATCCCCGGCCCCAGCAGCAGTGAGTGAGTGCCTGGCTCCTGATGCTGATCCAGGGGATGGAGGGGTGGCTGGGTGGGGAGGACTCCCTGCTTTTCTGTGAATTCTCTTGTGCGTTAGGGTGCCAAGGACAAATTCTTCCCCTTTGTTGGGATGGCTCTCTGCCTCATTGTAGCTGCTCTGCACCCCCAGTTCTCTCTATGCGGCGATCACAAAGGGAAGTGGGAGGATCTGTCCATCCTTCTAACAGAGACAGCACTGAACAACCAACCCTCCCCGAGCTGAATGGACCCCCCAGAGCAGGCT
>QEPC01012389.1:4601336-4611350 GCA_003113815.1 Sphenodon punctatus
TATTCTATTCTCATGTCAACTTTACAGGCTGCCCCGTGAATAATTTCTTCAGTCTCATTTGGGAAGGTTTCCTGGTAGGATGCAGCATGAGCTCTTATACCTTTGTGAACAGGCATAGGTTTTTGAAATTTCAGTCTGTTGTCTAAGCTGCCCAATCTGGTGGTGATGTGGTATTATTTCTCCTATTGAGGCAAACATGCTTGTATTTTGCTCTGATGTTTGTAATACTATCAATGTACTAGTCCTATACCTTATGGTCTGTGCTGGTTGTCCTGTGCATTGCTGATTCTGTGTGTTTTGTTTTGTCTTATTTGTTTGTTTTGTTTGTTCACTATGCAAAGGCCTTGGTCACGCATTAATAAAATTATTATAATTATTATAATAAACATTTTTTAAGTATAATAATTGAATCCAAGTAATTCAGATTTTGTCCAGTTGATTTTATACCCAGATAAAATACTAAAATTGTTAATTAGTGATAAGAGGGGAAGGAATTGATTGCTCATGTTCTGATAGGAAAATTAATGCATCAGCAGCATATAACCTATCATAATGCCTTTTATATTCACCTTATTTCTTATGGCCATCATTCATGGGCAGGGATAGGGAGTTTGTTGGGTTGGTTCGGGTACGGTTGTAAGGGGGTTGGAATGGGACATGGGGAGGTGGTATTGGGCAGTTTTGTGGGGGGCTTTTGGATGGTTGGGGTCTTTGGGGGGGGCTGTATTTTGTTTTTATGGATTTTTATGTTTTTATAAATGTTGTTAGCCACCCTGAGCCTTCAGGGAAGGGTGTCATGAAAACATAAATAAATAAATAAATAAATATAGCCAGAGGTTATATAGTAGAGGAGACAGAGGAGAGCCCTGCCGAGTTCCCTACTGCAAAGGGAAAAGATCAGATAACATACTATTGGTCACAACCCTTGAAATTGGGTTGTTCTCTATAATAGTTCTATTCAGTTCAAAACCCATTTTATATAATACACAAAAAAATATATTTGTCACATGCACATGAAAGGAAGGAACAGACAAAGAACTTTTGGGTTAAACTGCCCGTAACTTTTTATTAACCATAAACAATTGGCAGTTTGGGTACACCCGTTAGGGGTAAACAAACCCTACCATAGCCCTTTAACCAAGTTGTCCAGTGTCTCAGCCTACTGAGTGGAGTCTCTGGTCCACTCCCATTTTCTGATCCACTCGAATCTCCCGGATCCCCTATGTTGGGGTCCTGAGGAAAGAGTGATGGTTTCTGCACCTACTAGGGACAGCATATATCCTGCTCCATTGCACAGTCCCGTCACCATCCCCAGAGTTGGATGAGGCCGTGGGATGCATACCCCCTGATCATCTCACCCGTCCCTCACCTCACAAGGAGATGCCTCAACCTTCATAGGTTCCATTCTGTTCCATTAACTAACTGGGGTTATGTTGGCCATGGGGAGGTATGTCAGGGAGGGGAAGAAATACTATCAGGGACATTGTTCCTGTACCCTGCTCCCCTCCTGTCTCAGGATATTTGGGGGTTAAGGCCAGTGGGGTCCCTGCTCTGAAGCTAATTTATTTATTTATTTATTTATTTATTGCATTTATTAGGGATGTGCGAACAGAACAGGGTTTGTATGTTCGGCTGTTCGGTCTGAAAACTTAGTTCGGGTTCGTGGGTTTGGTCCTGTGGAGTTCGGACCCCCCGAACATATGGAAAGTTCAGCCACGGCAGAGGCTTGGGGCACTCTAGGGGTGCCCGTNATCTAGCTCTATAACTAAGCTAACTCCTACATCTATCTATCTATCTATCTATCTATCTGAAATGAATCCTAAATCAATCTAATGCTACTCTAAAAAAATCCAAAAACAGGGGAAGGGAATCAGGGATGGAATATATACAGGGAGGAGGGAAGGATTCAATGGAGTGTAGGGAGAAAGAACACCGGGAGGGGTAAAAAAATTAAAATAACACCTAAATCTATCTTATCTAATCTAAATAAATGAAATTATGGAGGTAAATGTGTGGAAATGGGTGAAATGGGAGGAGGATGGCAATGGATTCGGAGGAACACAAACTGCTGGGAGAGGGAGAGTTCTGAAAATGCCTGCTGACAAGATCAGTGGCTAGCTCAGAATGATATGGAAGGGAGGGAAGGCAATTACTTTTGTTACTTGCTGTGCCCGCCTTACCACAAGTCCTATTGGCTCTGTGCAACCTAGCCCGTGGCCAATCGCAGACTGCCAAACCAGTGGTCTGAAGAAAAGAGGAATGGTGATTGGACAGGCTGGCTGCTAATCCAAGCCTCTCTCCACCCCTGGGGCCAGGAAGCCTGCTCCTCAGCTGACACACACACACACACCCGGGCCTGCCAGCCAGGTTTTTCCCACCCGAATGTGCCCAAACTCATCCGAACGCGCCCAAACTGTTTGGGGCTTCGGGAGTTCGGTTCAGCCATTCAGTTCAGCCATCCGAACTGGCTGATTTCGGGCCGAACCCCGAACGTGCATTCGCACATCCCTAGCATTTACCTCAGAGATGGTGTTGGGATTGTCCAGACTTATTGTTTTGAGTAATTTCAACAGTCATGATGAGGCCAGCCTTTCAGGGGAAGAGCAGGAGTTCATGGGCACCATGACAACCATAGGCCTATCCCAGATAATATCTGGCCCAACACATGAGGCATGACACACACTGGATTTTATGTTTTGTGCCAGTCTGGAAACAGGGGCTCCATTGTTAAAGCACTGTTATGGTTGGATCATAATCTTCTGAAGGCCTAGATCCCTGCCCTCCTGTGTCCCTGTTGCAGTGGTGGACCCAGTAGGATGGCCTGCCCCAGAATCAAATGGATCCAGTTGGTTTCTACAACTCTCTGGGGGATTTACCCACTGACCTTGATAGCTACTCTGTTGATGATCTGGTTCCTTTATGGAATGTCATCTTGACTGTGGCCATTGACACAGTTGCATCCAGGTGTTTGCTCCCACCACTGCAACAGCATAGGTCCCCATGGTATACGGGGGACCTGCAGCAGTTAAAGCTGAAAGGTAGGTGGTTAGAGCGCAGGTGGTGCTCGACTTGCACTGAAGCAGACAAGTTGTGGCATAGATCATTTTTGAAGGACTATGCTATGGCTGTGATGGTGGGGAAGAAAGCTTTCTTCCCCACTATCATAGCACTGGCTAAGTCTCGTCCAGTGGAGCTCTTCCAGGTGGTGAGAGGCCTGGTTAATCCAGCCTGTCTCTGCCAGGAATTAAAACCATCTACCACCTGCTGTGACATTTTTAGTACTTTGCAGATAAAATTGCTTGTATTCACCATGGCTTGGGTGCTACCATTTCAACTACAGAGTCAGAGTTTGGGGTTATGGAAGCTCATTCTAGCCCTGTTTGTTTGGATCCGTTTCAATCGGTATCATCCACCGATGCGGAGGATGTGCTTGGGGTGATACGGGCCCCCAGTTGTGAATTAGATCCTTGCTGGTCTTGGTTGGTGAAAGCCAGCTAAGAGATGCTAGGGCTGTTGCTGGCTGGGGTTGTCATTGCCTCCCTTCAGGAGGGTAGGGTGATGGATGCTTTTAAAAATGCAGTTGTGAAGCCCTTGCTTAAGAAACCATCTTTGGACGCTGACTCCTCAGCCAGCTATGACTCTGTCTGTAACCTTCTCTTTTTAGGGAAGGTTATTGAATGGGTGGTTGCCCGACAGCTCCAGGGTCATCTCGATGCTATTGGATTCCTGGACCTATTTTAGTCAGGCTTTCATCCTGGGTATGGCATGGAGATTGCACTTTTGGCCTTAGTTAATGATCTGCGCTTGGAGATTGACAAAGGGCATTATACCCTTTTGAACTGGTTAGATCTTTTGGAGACCTTTGACACAATTGATCACGAGGTGTTGTTGACATAACTACAGGACCTGGTGGGGGTGCATGGGATTGCTGTTGTGTGGTTCCATTCATTCCTGTTGGAGAGGCCTCAGCAGGTGGTGATGGGCAATTGTTCATCATCCTCTTGCAACCTCCTATGTGGGGTTCTGCAGGGTTCCATCTTGTCCCCCTTTTTGGGATGGGATAAGAGGCAGTGTCCTATCGTGGATCGGCAACTGGTTAAAAGTTAGGAAGGAAAGGACTAAATGGTCAGTTATCACAGTTAAGAGAAGTAATTAGTGGAGTGCCCCAGGAATGTGTACTAGGACTGGTGTTGTTTAATATATTCGGGCCTCACCCCCTGGCCTGAATCTGATGCTGTTGAACGTGAGGTTGGTTGTTGACAAAGCAACAACTATCCAGGAGGTCATTCTCGATCAGGCAGCCGACCTCATGTATATCACAGAGACCTGGTTGGATACTGAGTTGGGGCTTATTTTTGCTGACCTTGTTCCAGCTGGGTACTCTGTGCAGCATCAGCCACGGTCAGAGGGATGGGGGGAGGTGCAACCATTGTTTTTAGGGAGTCATGGTCCATGAGGAGGTATCCAGTGCAGTGCATATCAGGTATTGAGGGTCTCCATCTTGTAATCGATTTGGCAGGAGACAGATTAGGAGTGCTGCTGATATACCGTGCACCTACCTGTATGGCAGCATCCCTACACACACTGACAGAGCTGGTGTCAGAGGTGGTGTTTCAGTTCCAAAAGATGGTAGTATTGGGGGACTTCAATATTTACACGGACACCAGTCTTTGAGGGGCAGAGCATGAGTTCATGGCCACCATGGCAACCATGGGCCTGTCCCAAGTAGTCATTGGCCTGACACATGCTAGAAGGCATATCCTGGACCTGATTTTCTGCACTGGCCTTGCGGCGGGTGGTCCGTTAGTGAGAGAGGGGACAGTGTCCTTGTCATGGATGGATCATTACCTCCTATGGGCTTGTCTCCTGGTGCATGTCTGCCCTTGGAAAGGTGCGGAGCCAGTTCCATTGGCCCACCACCGGAGATGAATGGAACCGGAGAGGTTCCAGAATGCTCTAAGGGAGTTACCCCCTGATCTTGACAGCTATTCCCTCGATGACCTTGTTGCTTTTTAGAATACCTTTTTGGATGAGGTCTTTGACAGGATGGCTCCTAGGTGTCCACTCCATGCACGTCAGAACCAGAGACCACCATGGTTCATGGAGGGTCTGTGCAGCTGAAGCGAGAGGGGTGACAGTTAGAGTGACAGTGGTACCGTTGTTGTGCTGAAGCTGACAGATTGCAGCATAGAGCCAGTTTAAGGGCCTATGACATGGCTATACAGATAACAAAGAAGGAATTCCTTGCTACCCTCATAGCATCTGCAAAGTCTCGTCCAGCAGAGCTTTTCCAGGTGGTGAGGGGGCTGGTCGGTCTGGCCTCCCTCCTCCTGGAACTGGAACCTTCCAGTGCCTGTTGTGACATGTTTGTTGATTACTTCACGGATAAAATTGCTCATATTCATGATGATTTTGACACCACACTTATTACAATGGGAGAACCAGAGGCTGTGGAAGCCCCCATCTTGTCCAGTTATGTGGGATCAGTTTCAGTGGGTGTCTCTCGCTGATGTAGAGTGCCCTCTGTTTGGTGTTTCTGTGTCCTGGGCTTAGAGGGAGAGCTGCCAGAGGGAAGTTGCTCTGTCACTCACGCCTGCATCCCTCCCCATTCTCAGGTACTTATTGAGGGGTGGGGTCCTGGGGGCACCAGCCCTTGGGCGCCACCTAAAGGGTGTCACCTGTTGGTTGGGCCGTTAGTCGGCCTTTGTGGCTGTGGCCAAGAATCCTGTCGGTGGAAAGAGGGGAGAGGCGACTGACACAGACAAGTCTGGCACCTACAGTCGGTGCAGTGTAAGCAAGGAGGGCTGCAGGACAGTGTGACGGGTGGCAGGAACACTGGGGAAGATGCTGCCGGCAACCTGTGATTACCTGTACCTCAGAGGCCATAGTGAAAGCTGGTGCCTCTAATAAACTCACTTACTTCTGAGAGTTGAACTATTCTCCAAAGCTCAAGATGGTATTGAAGACTTGCCTTTGTTCTTCTCCAAGGTAGACTGTGTCACTGCAAGGTTATCAACTAACAGGGTCTGAACAAGCGAGGAAGGCTGAGGGAGAGTGGAACCAGGTGACAGGATCACTAGGGAAGCCACTGCCTACACCCCGAATTTACTTGTACTGCTGTACAAGTAAGGGATAGTAAGAAGGGGCAGCCTCCTCGCGGACATACTGGGCGTTACTGCTCGGTTTTTTGGACTCCATCGCACTCTTGAACTATTTCTCCAGCTGGGCTGCCAGAGACATACAGTGCAACTTCCCCAGTGCCAGAAATATTGAGGGGGAGGGCAATCCCTTTAGGGCTCAGTCTGACTCCCCCCTAGAAGAGGTTTTGAAGACTCAGTGTCACTTAATTGCTAAGACATTTGCTCTTCTGTTCAATAGTATATCAGATATGGGGGACTCTTTGCTTTCGGTTAGGTCTCAATTGAAAGATGGATCTACTAAGGTTGATCTCTTGCAGTCCAGTAAAAAATGGGGAAGACCTGATAAACCCCCGGAAGTTCAGGATGGTGCTCAACACAAGGAAGGGCCCAGTGGTAACTGTCATAATAGGAACAGAATATTGGCAGCCAACCGTTATTATAGGGGCTCTAGACGAGTGAGGGTCATAAACTCTAATGCAATATGCGTCAAAGTTAGACCTATTAATAATGGGGTCATCCCCAGTTGGGGGAACAATACTATAGCTGCGAATAACTTATCTGCTCTATTGGGGATTAATCCAGATTCATTAGATATTTTAAGGGTAGAGCACCTGAGTTACAGTAAGAACAGTAACTGCATAAAGTTGGTCTTTAGCACCTGCTGTTTGGTGAAGAAAATGTTTCAGGCCAGGAAATACTTGCAAACAAGAGGGCTATCTATAGACAGAGTTTTTTGTTATAGTGGGGAAGACGAGAGTCATTTATCTGGGGAGATGTCCCCAATGATTTTACTATCATCCCCCAATCGTATCCCAGTGGGACCAAAACAACTGCCCCAAAGAAATCCCCTTGAAGGGACTGCAGCATGCAATATGCTAGAAGAAGAGATGGATATAAATGCAGGCCCCGAGTTAACTCACCCATCCCCCCTTGGGGGAAGAAGTACGAGTCCCTTTAGGGTCAGGAAGAAGTTCAACTAAGCATAGTAAGTCCCCTGGTAGAATGGATAGCTGTATAACTGAAGATAGTATCAACGCAGTGCCATGTTATGCAGAGGGAGAGGATGGAGGTATGGGGTTTGGGGGGCCCAGAACTATGCCTGGGATCATTAAAACATTTCTAGAAGATACTGCAGGGGGGGTTGGCGATGTTCCCTCTCTAGCCCTTTTTGAAGAAATGTCTATAATTTATCAGGATATTCTGATCCAAAAGTTAGACTGTATTCGGAATAATCTCACAAGTTCTACTCTGGAGTATCAGGCAAAAGGAATGAAGGTACATAGTAAAGCTTACCAGCCTGAACACAATTTAGAAACATTAACTGCTATCCGTTAATTATCCCAAGAAGAACTGGGAGAATCTGCCCACCCCGCTGAGACTCCCTGGAGTGGTATTATGGTCAAGCCTCTCACAAAGGCTGGGCCCATATATCACTCCCAACCGGAAATTGCAACTTTAGGGGTAGCAGAGGGCGAGCCGATTATTCATGTAGAAGAATCAACAGGTAGGAGCAAAGGATTGAGTTCTGAGCGAGAGGGAAATCCTCAAATAAGTGAGGGGAAGCCCAGGAGGCACAATCCACCGAGTAAGAATTTGGCACCCACTTTAAAAAAAGCTGCAGGACTTAGGGAAATGACACGATGGAAACACCAGGAGGAAGTCACTCCTAACCAAGATATCCTCCCCAAACATAAGATCTAGAGAGGGCACTATCTTGGGCCTAAGCTGCCCTGTTAGTATAGGTCTACAATATTGTCAGAAGATAACGGCAAGGACCTGTGGAGGGACTGACATCCCCCTAGTTATGCAGAAGGGCAAAGATATTCCAGAGGCTGCTTTAAAATTAGCTTCATGGAATGTTTCAGGCTGCAAATCCAAACTCTGTGATCCAGATTGGATTAATTTTGGGTGGGACTTATGATCTGATTTTCCTTCAGGAAACCTGGTTACAAAAGGGGGAGTTTTTCATGGTGCAATTCAAGTGTATTCTCTGACTGGTACTAAATCCAAAGTTAAAGGACGTACTTCGGGAGGGTTGGCTATTCTAATTGCCAATAAGTACCCCAACATATACAAGTCTATTCCAACCAAGAGATAAGAACTCCAGGTGGAGCTTTGGGATTCACCGTATGAAGTTCAGCTATTGCTGGTTAATTTAAATATCCCTCCTTCCTCTTCCCTTTACTGTAACTCAGATGTCTGGATGGCATTGGAAGAGTTGTTAGATCAGCTCGCTAGTAGGTATCCTCTGGCAATTCCAGTCATAGTAGGGGACTGGAATGCCAGAACAGGGATGGACTCCAATAGCTATCTGAACACAAGTTTGAATAGTTTAGGGTGGATCCCCGAAAGGAAAAGCAGAGACATGGTAAGTAATTAATTAGGGTCCCTAATGGTTAAAATTCTACAGACATGTGGGCTGGCTGTATTAAATGGAGGGGGGACAGGAGATCCAGACGGCGACTTCACATTTACTAACACTAACGGGAGAAGTGTGGTCAACTATATAGTGGTCCCTTTATGTCATTGGGCTGACTTAGAAAATTTTAGGATAATCCCTCAACCTGAAAGTGATTATATGGTCTTGTGTGTAGATTTCAATCCGCACAGCGCAAGTAACCAAGATGTGTCCAGAGCTGAGAAGGAAAGGCAAGGTACATATAGGACATGTATCAGATGGACCACTTCTCATGCAGTTGCAACATTATAGACACGTTATGGGGGCAAGAATTTCTTGAATTGAGAGATCGAATAACATCAGGTAACGAGGGAGATATAGATTCCATGAATGTAGATCTTTCAATGATAGTAACTTCACTAGGGACTAATATTTTGTCTTGTGAGGTCGGCCAGCAAAGAATACAATGCAGTAATTGGTTTGATAGAGTGTAGGGTAGCAAAGCATAGGCTTGCTTGGCTAAAGCTAACTGGATAAAGGCCTATCTAGACAACACCAAGAATGTATATCTGGCAGAACAGTGGATACACAAGGCCTTAGTTAAATCTAAAAATTGCATTATATGAATTCTTTTTGGGCCAAATTAGAGTTCGCTGCAAGTTTGAAGTATTCAAGGTTATTCCGGTCCATTGTTAATTCCGGATTCAACCCCTATATACCAAAGTCAGTAGACCTAATAAAGGAGGAAATCTGGACAATTTTCTTTGATGACCTTTACAATAAAAATGGTGGGGAGGTTGAGCTGGCTGAAGCAACTGAATATACTAGTCTTATACAGTCAAATGGGAACTGGGGATTGGTGAGGGAGACAGAGGTTACTGAAGCAATCAAGTCATTTAAATGAAATAAGGTGCCCGGTTTTGATTACATAATAACTGAAGTCTTACAAGTTAATCCAAACTGGTGGTCCCCTATGCTGGTGAACTACTTTACCCAAATAAATAGAATGAGGAAGATTCCTCAGGATTGGGGTATAAGTATTATTGATCTGCTATTTAAGAAGGGCAACCCTAATGACCCAGACTGTTATAGGCCTATTAGTTTGTTGCCGGTCATGGGAAAATTGTACGCTAAGCTACTCCTCGGGCAGTTAGAGGACTGGGCCCACAGTCAAAAATTGATCCCGGAAGAACAGTTTGGATTCCATAAAAACAGCTCCATGCAAGACAACTGCTTAATAATGTCACATATCATTGCTAAGTATATCAAGATAAGAGCCGGAAAGTTATTCTTGGCATTTATTGATCTCAAAAAAGCATTTAATTCTGTTTCCGGAGGAAAATTTTGGTGTAAAATGCATCAGCTGGGTATAAATCAGCTGGGCACTCTGCACTGGCTGCCTATAGCGTACCGAGCCAGATTCAAGGTGTTAGTATTGATTTATAAAGCCCTGCACAGTCTGGGCCCCTCATATCT
>QEPC01012389.1:4611560-4631018 GCA_003113815.1 Sphenodon punctatus
CTCTAATTTAACTTGGTGGTGGTCTTTTAGTGATGTTTTTAAATTGTTGGGGTTTGGGTTATTGTTGTTGATTTTATTGTTATTATTGGGTTTTATAATATTGTACGCCACCCTGAAATGCCGTAGGCATGAGGGGGCAGTTAACAAATTGAAATAAATAAATAGATGAAGAACTGCTGGCATTAATAATACTGGTCCATACTGGCAATCAAGCAAGGATAAGAGTTGGAACTTGTGGTAATCTGTCTGACCCCATATCAATTTCAAGAGGAGTCAGACAAGGCTCTGTGTTAGCACCTTTGCTGTTTAATATTTATTTGAGTGACGTTATCAAGAAATTGTTAAATGAGGAGAGTCATCTGCCGAAAGTTAAAGATCGGGTGGTAATGGCACTACTATTTGCGGATGACATTGTGCTAATGTCCCAGACTAAAAGGGGCTTACAAAATCAATTGGAGAACTGCGAAGAAAATGAACTGGATATACATTTTTAAAAATCGCAGATTTTGGTAATGGGTAAGAAATCTCGGAAATACAGCTGGAACATAAAAGGGAATGAATTCCTTCAAATGGATTCTTATGTGTATTTAGGTATTACCTTCAGCAGCAATGGTGCACCCCTTTTAATATTAAGTTTTTTATGGGATTGCTATTTTAACAGTATATTAGGCCATGGTACAGCTAATGACCATGGACAGATAAATTTGGATGTATTTGATTTAATAGCTGTGAGCATATATGTCTTACGGGCTATGTAATGTACTTTTTGTATTTGTTTTCATCTTCTTGTTTATTTTGTATTTGTTTTATTGGCCATGGCAAAAGCTGGTGCCTTAATAAACTAAACTCAAAACTCATTGATGTGGGGCATTCAGAACCACCTCTTGTGAACTGGACCCAAGCCCATCCTGGCTGGTTAAGGCTAGCTGGGAGACGTTGGGGCCATTACTGACTGGGGTAGTCAATGCCTCCCTTAGGGAGGGCAGAGTGCTGAGCTGCCTCAAGGAGGCAGTGGTGTTGCCTCTGCTTAAAAAACCATAGTTGAACATTGACTCCCTGGTCACTTTTTGGCCAGTCTCTAACCTTCTCTTTTTAGGGAAGGTCTTTTTAGGGAAGGTCTTTTTTAGGGAAGGTTATTGAATGGGTAGTAGCTCAGCAGTTGTAGGGGCATCTGGACCGCGTCGGTTTTCTAGATCCTTCACAGTCCAGCTTTTGTCCAGGTTATGGTACTGAGACTACGCTTGTGGCTTTGGTTGATCTCCACCATGAATTTATTTATTTATTTATTTATTTATTTTAAAAACATTTAATATCCCAACCCTCCTGACAAGGCAGCTTGAGGCAGTTTACAATACACAGACATATAAAATCCATATAAAATAATATAAAACCATAAAAACAATATAAAAGGGGTAAAAGAGGAAATGAGGGGAGAAGCATCCCCCCTAAAGGAAGAGGAAGGAGGGGATGCCAAAAATGTTTTAAAAATTCAAGAAATTAAATTTCTGTGCCCCTAAAAATAAATAAAAGCCCACCGTAACTGTCTCCCTTGCCAAAGGCCCAGCAGAACAGACAGGTCTTGCATTGACATTGAAAAGAGGAGAGGTCCAGGGCCACTCGGGCCTTCACCGGGAGCAAGTTGCAAAACTTTGGTGCAGCTACCGAGAACACCCTCTCCATAGTCACCCCTCGGGAGACCTAGGGGACTTTGAGAAGGGTGCTCCCAGCTGAATGCAGGGGCTGCTCCAGAGCACGGGGAGGGAGACAATCCTGCAGATACATGGGGCCCAAGCCATGTAGGGCTTTATAGGTAAGAAAAAGCACCTTGAATCAGGCCTGAAAGACTATAGGCAGTCAGGGCAGAGAACACAGCACTGGTGTAATATGCTGCCAGCAGCCTGTCTTCATAAGGAGATGGGTCGTTACATTCTGCACCAGCTGCAGTCTCCAAACCATCACCATGGGTAGTCCCATATAGAGACCGTTACAATAGTCCAGTCTTGAGGTGATGAAAGCATGGATGATAGTGGCCAAGTCAGAGTCGGAGATATATGGCCTAAGCCGCCACACCAGATGTAGTTGGCAGAAATCGCTCTTGCCACAGCTCCAACCTGGGCATCTAGGCAGAGCTGCACGTTGAGAAACACCCCCAGACTCCAAACCTTGGGAACCAATGGGGGGGCAAATCCCATCAATGATGTGGGACATCACACCCATCACCTTCCCCACTAGCATCAACTCCATCTTGTCAGGATTCAGCTTCAGTCGGCTTGCCTCCATCCAGTCCCCAACAGTCACCAGACATCGTGTGAGCACCCAGACTGTGAGGTCCAGGTTGGATGAAGAAAAGGAGCGATAAAGTTGGGTGTCATCAGCATACTGATGACACCGAACTCCAGAGCTCCGTATGACCTTGCCCAACGGCTGCATATACACATTGAACAGGAGAGGGGACAGAATGGAACCCTGCGGGAATCCACACGAGAGGTCCTGGGGAGATGAACAACTATCCCCGAGCACCATTCAATGAGTTCTGCCAGCCAGGAATGAGTGGAACCATTCAAGAACAGTCCCGCCCACCCCAACCCGGTTCTGCAGACAAGTCACCTACATCTCATAGTCTATGATATCAAAATCAGCCAACAGATCTAATAGAATTAGCAGGGTCAAATGGTGCTGATCCAATTCACGGTGAAAGTCATCAACCAAAGCCACAAGTGCAGTCTCAGTGACATACAGGGATGTGCAAACAGAACCAGGTTCAGACTTTTGGCTGTTTGGTGGTTCAGGTCAAACTTTGAGTTTGGAATCGGTATTCAATTCAGTTGGGCTAGGTTTGGTATTTAGTTTGGTGCAATCGAGAACTGAAAATGACGTTTGGTTTTTGAAATAAAGGGAAAAAAATCTAAAAATATATTTCCCACTATAACATTTTTGTTCCTTATTTAATTTTGATGGAATTTGGGGATATTGTATCCCCAATAAAGGGCACTAAGTGTACCAAAATTAGAAACAATTAGATAAAGGGAACCGATTTCAGAAGCAATTGAATGTTGTGATTTTAAGAAACTCTCCATACACATTCATGGCTACAACTTATTTATCTTGCATCCAATGTTCATGAAACATGTGCATATTATGTCCCTCCATATGCTTAATACATCTGCTAATTTTTAGAAAGAGTGGATAAAGGGTCCTAAGGATATAAGACATTAACCTGAAAATACATTTCCAGCTGTAACATTTTGATATTCCATTCTGTGTACAGGATATTTGGCAAAAATGTATCAAATATCTTTCCTGCCATTTCATCAAATGTACAGGAGATTTTGATAAAGGTCTCCAATTATATCAGCAACTGATGTTGTCCCTGTGAAGATCATCATTCAGATGAATATCAGCATATTCAGTGCCAGTCAGAGGCAGGCACTCTGCATGGCAGGGGAAGAGAGACTGTAGGAGGAAGGATGTGGAGCAACCCCAAAGACTGACAGACACGTTCAATGGACAAACACATTACTGCAAGCTTCTAGCTTTACAGGACCAATTGGTAGTAGCTTCGAGGTGGGCATAGGGGGCGGCCCTGAGGCGGGCATAAGCAACATAACTGGGACTTCTGAGATAGCATCCCAGCAGTCAGGAGACATAGTTTAAACACATCCAGGCTGGCCAATTATCATCACAATCACATCCTGCAGCACTGAGAAAGAGGACATAAGAGAATCTCTATTGACTCTTTCCTAAACAGATGCTTCTGACTTCCCAGAAACAAGTGGGGGAGATATGTTGGAATGGTCCCAGCATATAATGAGGATATTTGGTTGACATTTCTGTTGGCCAATTCACATCACAAACCAATCTTATACCACAGTGACATGAGAGAATCCCAGGCATAGGCCCCTTCTCTACATATGTTGTACAGGAATATAAAATTGGGACCCTTTATAAAATCTTTCTGATATTAAACAGAAATGATCATGAAAGTATAAAATATAGCACTGCCAAATTTCATGTACACTGATTGGACTACAAAGATGTTATAGTCAGACATACATTTATATGTTAATTGCTTATACCACCAAGACCCTTTTCCCAATCCTTCTGAAATTTGGCAAAGATAGTAAATATGGGAAGGGATATAAATTGAACAAGTTTCACCTACATTAGATGTGAGACGAAGAAGTTACAGCTAAGAATGTATATGTAGAATATTGCAAAATGCAATAATTCAACTGCATCTAAAATCGTATTCCTTTATCTGACCATTTTGAAATATGGTACACATAATGCTTTCTATTGGCTCTCCAATTTTCAGTCACATAACATAAGAAACAAAAATGTAACAGCCGATAATGTGTTTTCCATTGAAACCAATGTAAATTCAATTCCGAACTCAGTCAATTTATTTATTAGGCTCTAGCTTTTGCCATGGCCAAAAGGAGAACAAAAGAGAACAAAACAATACATTGACAATGCGACAAAACGCCAATACATCGAAGTAACCATCTCACAATTTAACCAGGTACATACCACCGTGTAATACCTACACTATGCACACACCATGCCTCCGAGCAAGACCAGAAGGAGGAGATCATAAGACCTCCATAGATGTTTTACATCCTGGTTTTGTGTCCCTGCCTCTCTGTTTTCTCTTGGATCTTTATGCTCCAAATTTGTTGCTTAATTTTGCCACAGCAGAGCTCAACCAATGTTAAATATTTAAACAATAAAAAATTCCTATATACCATACATCTAAAAACAAATATACAATAATAAAATATAAAGCATAAAATAATTTGCAACCGCCAATTTATACAGTATGTAATTACATGGGCCATTTGGCCCAATGTAATGATATTAATATCATCCATACAATAGCGGCTTGATATTCACGAGGGTTGTGGTGCCAATACTTATCCCCTGACAGGACAGCCCCTGTACAAGCATGAATCTTGAGTCCTATTTAAGGATGTTTTATCTCCTACATTTAATATGTAGGTTTTAGTCCCTTTTAGTGTATTAATCATCTTGCTTTCAATGACGGCTTACCCTTCCCGGGGGTTATGGTGCCAACACTTGTCCCCTGACAGGGCTCTCCTGCGCATGTACTGCCGCTATCCCTTTAATTTTGATGGCTCACCCTTCACGGGGGTTATGGTGCCAACATTTGTCCCCTGACTAATCATCCTCCAAACATCTCATACCCAATTCTGCCTGAATTCTAAATCGGATACGGTGTCAGCCTAAAATCATTTCTATTCCATCTGCAATTTTCAAATGCCCCTGGGATAGTCTTGCCTTCTCCAGTCCAAATAGACATGATTGAAGGACACACATCTCTAACCAGAAATAACCTAAACTTTTATTCTGGTTCTCTGGGCTTGATGTGACCCAACCTTTACCATTTGCCCAAGCCTTTTTCCTCTTCCAATTGCATTGGCTTGAGCTTCCAACATAACCTTAATGTATACAAAGTTTACGGACAAATAGATGTTAAAGGACACTCGACAATTACAGTAAGCAGCAGCCATACAACAAGGAGCAGCCCATGATTAATATTCATACGTAAATATACATGGAGTTACATGTAGCACTCCTTATTATGATTGTTAAAACCGTTGCTAAGTAGTATGGTTTACTTCCACACCCAGTGATATCTACTTTGTTTGTAATTGGGATTTGATTACCTCTCTTTTCTTAACTATAAGGGTGAGAAACGTTGTAAAAGATATAATATCGCTGAGGTTTGATAGATTGGCTAAATACGTTAGGGACTGAGGTCGAGTAAATCCCTTACCCTCCAACAGGGGAGCCAACAGAATTGTCCTCTGGTGGACATAGTATGGGCAACTGAATAATTGGTGCTCCACCGACTCTATCTCTGCAAGTGAGCATGAACATACCCGTTTTTGGTATGGGGACTTTTGCATGCCTGCCTTCTACCACAGCAGATGGAATGAGATGAAAGCGAAACATAGTATACTGCCATCTCAAACGAGAGTTCCCCAGGATGTCTAAGTATGTTTCCCTTTTGAAACATACTTTGCTTATTGCAAGTCCTGGGGCTACCCTCCAGTTTCTAAGGGCCGCAAGATCTTCCTGCGTTACAGTGTCGCTGGATCTTTGTTGAATACAAGTTTTAATTTCACCTGGGGTTTGAGTGCTTAAATATGCAATCGAAAAACCCAGTTTGCTCACTGCTAATGCGGCATGCCGAATCCATGGATATGCTCTAGCTCCATCATGTTGAAGTTCCTCCTTCGAACATAAGATTTGGAGGGAGTCAGGGGGAAGAATCAGTAACTTGGCCCAATACCTTACAAGGGTTATCCTTGCATGATGTTCTATTGAAAGCATATTTGTCTCAGCTCTGAGAATAGCTCCTGGAATACTATCCCCCACTTTTAAAAGTCTGCGCAGAAAATAATTCTGCACCTGCTCCAAAATACTGATGTCTGTGAAGAAGGTACATTCTGAGCCGAAGGTTAACATAGGGATGACCTTCGCTTGAAAAGCCTCTATGATCATAGCAACAGGACTATCTCTTGAGGAATTATGTGCTTTGATCAGCGTCTTTGTGGTGACCATTGATAGTCGGGCCCTATTCGTAACATGTTGAGTCCATGTGCCCCTGGGTGTGAAAATTATGCCTAGGTATGTACATTTATTTACTACCTCTAGCGTAACCCCCGAGATTGTCTAACTTGCGTTCTTCTGGAATCTTTCTCCTATTTTCAAGATCTTTGATTTTCCTTGGTTCACCTTTAATCCATTTGCTGATGCATAGTCTAGTAGCCCTTTAACTGCTGATCTTAGTCCCTTTTCTGTCTGCGCAACAATTCCAAACTCACCGAATGCATCTGAACTGAATGTTCGAATTTGAGTTCGGTTCACACGTTCCATTCGGTCGACTGAACTATTCGAGTTTGGTCCGAACTCTGAACTTCCGAACCGCGTTCGCCCATTCCTAGTGACATAGCCTAGACGAAAGCCAGACAGTGAAGGATCTAGAAAACTGAGTTAGTCTAGATGCTCATGCAACTGGATAAGGGTCACTCGAACCTGCTGATTCTGTTAGATCTGTCGGCTGCATTTGATGCCATAATGGAAAGGGCATTCTCGGTGTCCGTGCCCTGCCTTTGGAACTCCCTCCCGGAGGAAGCTCACCTGGACCCAAGCCTTTTAACATTCTGGCAAAATTGTAAAACCTGGCTGTTCGCCCAGGCCTTTGGGGAGGGGTGGAGGGGTTTTATTTTCCCCTTCATCCTATTTATTGTTTTACTTTGGTTGTTCCCTAGTCCTGTTTTAATGGTTGGTATTTTTTAAATGTTTTAGTGTATTTTATAGATTGTTTTTATATTGACTCACCTGCAGGACCAGGCCAGGGTGGAAGGGACTATTCTTGAATGGTTCCGCTCATTCCTGGCTGGAGGAACTCAGCAGCGAGTGGTGCTCGGGGATTGATTGTCATCTCCCTGGAACCTCACATGTGGATTCCCATAGGATCCATTCTGTCCCCTCTCCTGTTCAACATGTATATGCAGTCATTGGGTGAGGTTATGAGAAGGTTTGATGTTCGGTAGAGGTATGCACCAGGAACACATCATTATTAATTTTTGTTTTTCGTTTTTGTTATTTAAAGCTTTTGTTTTCATTTTCGTAAATATCAAAATTTTGTTTGAAAAAGGGATTGGATAAGTTTTGGAGTATAGGTCCATTAATGGCTATTAGCCAAGTAGGTTTTGGGAACGTAATCACTTACTGTTTGGGACTGGAACAACGGGGAATGGATTGCCCATTGTGACCTGTTGGGTACTTTTCTGAAGAGAAAGATGTTGGCCACTGTTGGAGACAGGATGCTGGGCTTGATGGACCATTGGTCTGACCCAGTATGGCACTACTTATGTTCTTATGTTATGTTCTAGTTCAATGTGTAGATGAGGCCACGGGGCAAGATCATTCCGAGGTTTGGTGTGAAGTGTCAGGCAGCAGTATACTAATAACACCCAGTTCTACTGCTCTTTTTCATCCGACTCTGGTCCTGCATTGTTGGTGCTTACCTAGCGGCTGGCTGCTGTTAGGGACTGGATGAGGGTGAGCCGAATTGAGGCTGAAACCTGACAAACTGAAGTGATGATGGTGGGCTGGTCTTGTGACTTGGAGAGGATTAGTACTCCCATTATTGATGGGGTCCATCCCCCTCTGGTCACTCAGATTCACAGATTCTGGATCCTCTGCTGCACCTGGATTGACAGGTGGCAGCGGTGGCCAGAAGTGCTTTTCATCAACTCCATCTGGTGAGGATTCTGAGGCCTTTTCTTTCTGATCTT
Source organism: Sphenodon punctatus (assembly GCA_003113815.1). Taxonomy (NCBI): domain Eukaryota; kingdom Metazoa; phylum Chordata; class Lepidosauria; order Sphenodontia; family Sphenodontidae; genus Sphenodon; species Sphenodon punctatus. Next base: position 4,619,891 of record QEPC01012389.1, read on the forward strand.
GCAACCATCATCCATGCTTTCATCTCCTCAAAGCTAGATTACGGCAGTGCACTCTATGCGGGGCTGCTCTTGAAGACCATTTGGAAGCTGCAGCTAGTGCAGAATGTGGTGGTCAGGCTCCTTTTGGAGACAGACCACTTGGAGCACATTGTACCAATTCTTCAGAGTTGAGAGAAGTCTGGCTACCTATTAGGGATGTGTGAACAGAATGGGATTTGGATGTTTGGTCGTTCGGCCCGAAAACTTAGTTTGGGTTTGTGGGTTCAGTCCTGTGGAGTTTGGACCCCCCTGAACGTTAGGAAAATTCAACTTTCTGGAGGCTTGAGGCATTTCAGGGGTGCCCGTAGGGGCATGGCAGGCCATCAGAGACACAGCAGCAGCAGCAGCAGCAGCAGCAGAATGCTTGGGGCTTGGTGGCTGGCCTGACACCCCTACTTGGATGTCCATTACAGTCTGGCTGGCATTGGTGGAGCAGTGTCAGAGGCCCGGCCAGGGCTTGGTGACTGGCACCCCTACTCGGCTGGACGTTGCAGGCTGCCAGGCATTGGTGGAGCTATTTGGCCTGCCTCACACACAGCACTCTGGATTTCTCTGTGGTATGGCACCTGCCACCTATGTGTTATGTACCAGTATGGCTCCCCTACCTGGCCGAGCATTGCAGACTGACTGGCATCAGTGGAGCAATGGCAGAGGCCCAGCCAGGACTTGGTGGCTGGCACCCCTACTCGGCTGGGTGTTGCAGGCTGCCAGGCATCGGTGGAGCAGCGGCAGAGGCCAGTCCAGGACTTGGTGGATGGCACCCCTACTTGGCCAGGCATTGCAGGCTTGCATCTTACTCGCCGGATCTCAACAAGCTCTTCTAGCCCGCACTGGGTGACGCACCACTGATAGCACTGATGGGAGGGGCAGAACATGGTGGCGACACAGCTCTCAGAGGTACAGCCATAGCCTCAGCACCAGACATCTCCTCCACAGGACTAGTATTTGCCTCGCTGTCCGCAATCTGAGATATGTCCTCCGAAGGGGAGTACTGGGACCCTGAGGCTGATTGACTTCCCATGCTGCTGCCACTCTTCCTGTGCCCCCTATAGCTGATGCTGATACTGCTGCTCTTCTCCCTGCTGCCATTGCAGGAATCCACCAGCCCTGGACTGCTAGGGATCACATCAATAATGGGGGACAATGGTGGCCCATGGTCAACATCTGACCCTGAAGCACCTGCACCTGCTTCTGCAGCTGCAGCTGAGACAGTCACAGCCTCCTGGACTACAGGCCTTCCAGTGCCCTGTGTGGCAGTGGAGGATGCTGGCAGGAGGCGATGACAAACTACACCCCTAGTGCCACTGATGGGAGCCTCTGAAGCCTGTCACCCAAAATCAGGCCTGTGTAGTTTGAGGCGTGGTGATGGGCTCAGGCTGCTGATGCCTGCTGCCACTCCACTGGCATGGCCCCTGCCACCTCTGCCACATGCCTCATTGCCTTCCTTATGGGCAGCAGACTGGCCTCTCCTTCGTCCCTTCTCCATTTCTCAAAGAATGCACAGGAAGATTATATATATATATATATATATATATATATATATAATTTATTTATCCAAGTTGGTAATATAATATTATATATATATATATATATATACACTAACTCTAACTGCTATTAACTATTCTAAACCTATGGAACTAAATGGAATATTATCTAATATCTACAAAGGCCTAGTCCTACAAGCACACTATACAATATTAAAACTGATTCATACACACTTTATCTCTATAACTAAGCTAACTCCTACAACTATCTATGATATCTATATCTATAGCTATATACACATGGATGGGGGGGCACAGACAGCTCACAACAAACACCACAGGGAGGAGTAGAAACTGAAATGAAACCTAAATCAATCTAATGCTACTATAAATCCAAAAACAGGGGAAGGGAATCAGGGATGGAATATATACAGGGAGGAGGGAAGGAGTCAATGGAGAGGAGGGAAAAAGAACACAGAGAGGGTAAAAAATAAAAATAACACCTAAATCTATCTAATATAATCTAAATAAATGAAACTATGAGGTAAATGTGTGGAAATGTGTGAAATAGGAGGAGGATGGCAATGGATTTGGAGGAACACAAACTGCTGGGAAAGGGAGACTTCGGAAAACTAGGGATGTCCGAACGCGGTTTGGAAGTTCGGAGTTCGGACCGAACCGAACTTTCGAACCAAACTCGAATTCAACCAAACTGTTTGGTCAAATCTGAACCAGTTTGGAAGGCAAAACCCCCGAGTTTTGAATGTACGAACTCAGTTCGGAAGTTCAAAATTCGACCGAATAGTTCGGTCGACCGAACCGAACTTTCAAACCGAACTCGATTTTTGAACCGAACTGAACCAAATTTCCAAACTTGGTTCGGTCCGCACATCCCTACTGAAAATGCCTGCTGACAGGATCAGTGGCTAGCTCAGAACGAATTGAAAGGGAGGGCAATGACTTTTGTTACTTGCTGCGCCCGCCTTGCCACAAGCCCCATTAGCTCTGTGCAGCCTGGCCCGTGGCCAATCGCAAACTGTCAAGCCAGTGGTCTGAGGAAAAGAGGGATGGTGATTGGGCAGGTTGGCTGCTAGTCCGAGCCTCTCCACCCCTCCTCAGATGTCCCCCCCACTCCCTGGGCCTGCCAATCAGGTTTTTCCCACCCAAGCTCATCCAAACGCGGTCGAAATGTTCGGGGGGTTACACGTTCGGTTCGGGCATTCCGTTCAGTCATCTGAATGGCTGAGTTTAGTCAGATGTCCAAACGTCCGAACCATGTTTGCACATCCCTACTACCTATAGCTTTCTGGATACAATTCAAGGTGCTAGTTTTGACCTTTAAACTTGGTCTTGACTCCACATATCTGAAAGGCTGCCTTTCCTACCATGCTCCATTGGAGCCCTTGTGGTCAACTGGGTGCCCTTCTGTGAGTACCTACCACCTGCCAATCATTTCCGCATGACAAGGGCATGCAGAGAGGCATTCTTTCTGCTGCCCCAGTATTATGAAACTCCCTCCCCCCATGAGATTCATTTGAGCCCAAGCCGTAGCATCTTTTGGAGGAAGTGTAAGACCTTCCTTTTTAGTAAAGCATTTTGATAGGTGGGGATAAGGATTGGGTGGGAAGTTTTTGAGGGGTTGGGAGGGATGGAGTGGGTGGATTTGGGATGAGTGTAGGGGTTTTTGGAATGTATTTTAAGGTTTTTAATTTTTATTGTGTTTTTATTATTGTAAAATAATAAATAATTGGGGGAAAGGTAGGGTATAAGTATAAAACAAACAAACTAAGTAACTAAATGTTCTATTCTGATTTTAGGTATTTTCAGACATGACGAGGCCAATTGACCCCGTCATGAAAACAATAAATTCATCCCCCGCCGAGATGACCCCATCACGCCCTAACAGATGTTCCAGGGGATCCCGGCGGGGAATTGGGGAGGGGGCGGGACCGCGCGGCGCAACATGCGGCCGCACGGCCCCGCCCCTCCATGCTCCCCGCCGCCCGCCCTCTGGGGAGACGGGCAGCCGCCGCAGCAAATGTGACCGCAGCGCTCATTCGATTTGGTCACGGGCCAGAATCCCTGCGGGGATTCCAGGCCGTGACTGCCGTCCAGAAGTGACAGCAGGGTTCATCACGCCAGGAAATCGCCTTTGCCATGCGACCGCCACCGGCCCCACCGCTTTGGCCGCTTGCGTGGCGAAAGTGATTCCCTGCCGTGGTAACATCTGGGAGGGAACATCCGTTCCCCTCAACAGACGTTCCGTGATCGCAGCCACCACAGGGAATTGATTGTGGTTGACTGTGATCTCATAACATCTGAAAATACCCTTTGTGAGCTATCTTTTCCATTGGCACTGGATTACTGCCACTAAAGCTGTGACAATGAAGAAAAGGAACAACCGCACAAGTTGGATTCTTCATATCAAGTGCAAAACCTGTAAAATGGGGGAGAGGGGGAAATGGCACTACAATGAAGGGAAAAAAACCCAGCCTTTTGGGCTGTGTCCAATTTGCCCAGTCCTAGGGAAAAATTCCTTTCCAGTCCAGTTAAGGTGACCAGCTGAGCCTGTAGTGCCAGTCCAAGCAGTTTGGTGGGTGGGTTTTCTCATCCTGAAGCTGAATAACACCTGACTCCTCACTGCCAGGCAGAGCCTATCTCTTCCACATGGAACCAGGCTCATTTTTGTGCTAGACTCTCCAGAGAGACATGTTGCTATTCCCCCTGCCCATCCCTCCTCCCTCGTGCCTTCCCACCTTGATTTCTGGGGAAAAGAGGAGGAGGGGAAGGATCCAAGGTCCATTGCCAGCACCCTCTGCAGTCTCCTATCTTTAAAGGTGGCATGGACAATCACTCTCTCCACACATAGTGTGCGTGCTTCGGGGCGGGGGGGGGGGGCAAAGAGAAGTTTCATGAAACACAATCAAATGATTTCTCTGCATAGATTTTGAGAGAGCCATAGGTTCTTCAGAGTTTTGCACTGCTGCTACTATTATCAATTACGTGATGCGCATTATCTGACCCATGCTTCCTCTTAATTAATCCTTCCCACTTGATTTTTGTGGATGAATTCAGGAAGGACTTGTGCTAGCCTATGTGATAAGGTTTTGGTCAGCATTTTGGTATCAACGTCCATTAAAGAAATTGGTCTATAATTTGAACAGTATAGAGAATCTATGCCTGGTTTGGGGATTACAGAGCTAATAGCTTCACGTAAAGTAGGTGTGGTGGCAAAGCAACTTGGTTTTTCCCTTTATTGTAAGTTTCTAATAGTTGGGGTAGGAATATATTTTTAATTTTTTTTAAAAAACCTCCACTGGATAACCATCCGTGCCTGGAGATTTATCGTTACACATTTCTTTTAGGGCTAATTTTATTTCCTGCAGTGACAAAGGAGCATCCAAAATTTCCTTCTAAGGGTGATTTCAGATGTGACAAATCCAAGATTCACCACGCCTGAACCACACTCAAATGCGTTCACATTCACACACACACACACAGGCATAGCAAACCAGGCTAAACAGTTGGTGAGTCCCTAGGTTAACCTTTATTTTTTTATTATCCATTCTCAAAACGCATGAATTTAATCCCTAGAATCAACATGTTCATCCCTTCCCCATATCATTAGCATAATGTAAGGATTGGGTTTAAAAATGTCTGATTGCAAATTGTATTTATACAGTTCAGGAAGCATTGCGGAATTTCACCCTGTAATTTTAGATTTATATCCTATGGCTCCAGGCTTTTGAATTCTTTTCCTGACTTTACAAAAATAATTTTACATTATGCAGAGTGGGATTACAGAATGTGCTGCAGGACCACAACAACGCGTTGCATTAATGGACTTGTGCTGCTGTTCAGTGTTGCAAAGGAATTCTTCAAGTTCTCAGGGACTACGGTATCTTCATTGTTTAAATAACAGAGCAAGGTCACTGATACTGTTATACTTGTTAGATTGTGTTGTTTAATAGAGGTAATTTTCTTATGGAGAGATTTGCTTTTTGTTTTGTTTACTGAGTAAATTTTTGCTTGTAAAAAGAATCCTGACAGCACTGGAAATACAAATCTCAAATTTGTGTGCATCCAAGGTTTGGGTAGTTTTCCAGAATCTTTGGAGGCTGCACTTTGCAACCTTGGGGTGTTTCTAGACATAATAATGAATCTGTGGATAGCCATTGTGCATTGAAATCATTGGTGTCATTTCAAGCCTGTAGATGCTCATACAGACATCATTAGGACTGAAACGAGAATAAAACTCTTGCGAGAATCTCACGAGAATCTCGTAGTCTTGGTGAGATCTCGCAAGATTCTCACGAGAAACTCGGGACTCGTGCGAGAAATTAGAGAATCTCAAAAATGCCCCCCAAATGATCTACGCATGTGCCAAATGGCTGCACATGTGCAGAATGGCCCTCATGGCCATTTTTGCACAGTCACAGGCAATATTTTTGCTGTTTTGAGGTTCTTGAGAATCCCTCGAGAATCTTGAGTTTCTTGCGAGAATATCAAGTTTCTTACGAGACTCTTGCAAAAATCTTGAAATGAGAAAATCGTGTCAAGAAGCCTATTCTCGACAAGTTTTTCAAGAAGGGCAAAATCTCGTTTCAGCCCTAGACATCATACTGTTACAGGTTTCTATGGCTACCTGAGAATTTTCTCATGCCAGATGTTTCTCAGATGATATCATGTTTCTATGGACTCACAGATTACCACAGACCAGAAGTGGAGTGGTACACTCATCTATGTGTACCAGCGACTACGTGGTGGCTGTAAGATTTCTTGGAACCCAAACTATGGTAATCACATGTTGTGGAATGTGTATTTCCACAAACAGACCAGTGTGAGTTTGTTACTGAAAATGAGTGGCTAATGTAGGCACGTCAGATCAAAATTTCAAAAAAAAAGAACAGATTCTGAAATAAGGAACATCCATTATGTTCTATGGACAGGGGAGGATCCTTCTCTGAGGCATCAGGACAGATGCCCCCCCCCATGCCCCTGCCCCGTTGCCAGCTGCACTGCCGCTTGCTGCTGCTCTGCTACTCCCACCCCCCCAGTCGCCCCAGCCTCCCTGCACAGGTTGAAAAACAACAAAGGTACAACCAAAATAATGAAAAAATAATTTTTCTTCATTTTTTTCATTGTTTTCTTTTCATTTTCTTATATTCCTCTAAACGTCTTCACCTCTTTTCCCTTGCTACCCCTGATGCCTAGAACTGCCTCCCTGAATACGTTTGCTCTGCTCTCTCCCTCCCAACTTTCAAATCCCTCCTGAAAACCCACCTCTTCTATCAGGCCTTCCCTAGCTTGTCATGAATAAAACTGCCTCCTCTCCCCCTGACTCAGAATCTAGTTCTCTGTAATTAAGTGAAGCATGTGTGCCTTCATCTTCTCAACCTTATGAAAGGTACTCTTGTCTCTCCCGATGTTCGCCTCTCCCTTGTCTCCCCCTCCCTTGTCTCTTAGATTATAAGCCCCTTAGGGGTAGGGACCTGTCCGTAACTACTGATTTTACATTGCCAGCCAGGTACAATACTGGTGCTATATAAATAATAATATTAATAATAGTATTGAATAACAAAAATGAATGAAGGCTCATGCATTTTCATTATTGAAGATTAATATTAATTTCATTAATAGAAATGAAAGGCACATCTATATCTGTGAGTAAACAACAAGATATGGATTACCCCATTGTGACCTGTTGAGTACTTCTTCCAAGTGACTGAAATCAGCCACCGCTCAATGGACAATTTGTCTGACCCAGCATGGTGTTTCAGTTCTTATGTTCTTATTAGGAATGTGCATTTCATTTTCATTTATCTTGTATTAATAACAAAATAGTTTTTATTATTAATACAAGAAAAACAAAAAAAAATAATGAAATTTTGAAATAAACGTTTGGAATTAAAAATAATTAAAATTTTATCAGGATGTAACCTCTTTGTTTTCTGTCTGATTTGCATGAAATTTGGAGTCAATGTAACTCTGAACCAAATGGTTATCCCATCCAATTTTCAGAAGAATTGAATAAAGCATCCCCATTTTATAAGCATCATAGTTTGTGATGCATTTCTGGCTGTAATGTCTTTGCTTCCCATTCAATCTGGATGCAATTTGGACATATTATACCCCTCATAAATGTTATTGTTCCTTCTAAACTTCCTAAAGAGTGGATAATTTGTTCCTATTTCTAGGGATGGACAAGCGTGGTTCATAAGTTTGGAGTTCGGCCCGAACTCGGCCTCTTCGTATGACCGAACCCGAAACCAAACACGAACTGACCGAACCGAACTAGATTCCGAACGTCAAAATGACCGAACAGTTCGGTCAGTTCGGATCGCATTTGGGTGAGTTCGGGAGGCAAAAATGTGTCACTGGAAGGCAAAATGTGACAGGGAGGGGAGTCAGCTGAGGAGCAGACTTCTAGGCACCAGGGGTGGAGAGGCTTGGACTAGCAGCAAACCTGCCCAATCACCATCCCTTTTCGCCTCAGACCACTGACTTCGCAGTCTGCGATTGGTCATGGGCTAGGCTGCACGGAGCCAATGTGGCTTGCAGTGAGGTGGGCGTAGCAAGAAACAAATCTGATTGCCTCCCCCCTTCCCAACACCTTCTGAGCTAGTCACGGTTCCTGAACAGCAGGCATTTCAGAAGGCTCCCTCTCTCACAGCAGTTTTTGTTCCTTCCTATTCCTAATCCATTGCCATCCTCCTATTTCACCCATCCAACCCATTTACCTCCATATTATCATTTATTTAGATTATATTAGATAGATGTACGTGTTATTTTTTGTTTTTACCCCTCCCTGTGTTCCCTGTGTTCAATCTTCCTTCCTCCCTCCCCCCTCTATTGAATCCTTTCCCTCTCCCCCTTATTCCATCCCTGATTCCCTTCCTGTGTTTTAAGTTTAGGATTTATTTAAAGTAGGATTATTATTAGATTGATTTTCATTTCAGTTTTGTACCCCTCCCTGTGCTCTTTGCTCCCCCTGTGTAATTATTGTATATATAGATAGATAGTTATTAGATAGATTCTTACTAGATAGATATACATAGTAGTTAGCTTAGTTATATAGATAGCTAGAGATACAGTGTGTTTGTAGGACAAGGCCTTTGTAGTTAATTATTAGGATATTCCATTTAGTTCAATAGGTTTTAGAATAGTTAATAGCAGTTAGATTTAGTGCAGAGATAGATAGATATAAAAAAGAAACAGTCACTCTAGCCCCAGGACCCNGGCCAATATCTAGAAGCTGCCACTCTAGCCCCAGGAGCCAACGTCTTGGGTCTGGGGCCATAATTCCTCACACAGAGGCGATGTAATTCCACCGCACCAAGAAACAGTCACTCCAGCCCCAGGATCCGTCATCAGGGTTCTGGGGCCAAGTTACAGGCAGGGAGGGCTGTGGCTGTCCAATATCTAGAAGCTTCTATTCTAGCCCCATGACCCACCATCATGGGTCTGGGGCCATCATTCCTTGCACACAGGTGTGTCATTCCACCACACCAAGAAATAGACACTCCAGCCCCAGGACCCGCTGTCAGGGAGGACTGTGTCCAATATCTAGAAGCTTCCACTCTAGCCCCAGGACCCACTATCATGGGTCTTGGGCCATCATTCCTCGCACAGAGATGCTGTCGTTCCACCGTATCAAGAAACAGCCACTCCAGCCCCAGGACCCGCCATCAGGGTTCCAGCGCCTACGTTACTGGCAGGGAGGACTGTGGCTGGCCAATATCTAGAAGCTGCCACTCTAGCCCCAGGAGCCAACGTCTTGGGTCTGGGGCCATCATTCCTCACACAGAGGCTCTGTCGTTCCACCGTATCAAGAAACAGCCACTCCAGTCCCAGAACCCACCATCAGGGTTCTCTGGCCAATTTACAGACATGGATGGCTGTCCCAATATCCAGAAGCTGCCACTCTAGCCCCAGGACCCACCATCATGGGTCTGGGGCTGTCATTCCTCGCACACATAGTCTTTTTCCTAGCGCCCAAACAGAACAGAACCTAACCGAACACGACCGAACCAAACGGCCGAACCTGAATGCGGCGACTGGACCAAACGGGCGAACTGAACCAGACCGAATTGAATGGCCAAACCCGAACCACTATCTGTTTGCCCATCCCTACCTATTTCATAAGCAATATAATTTTTGTGGTTTGTGCACACATTCCCAGCTGTCAGGTCTGTATTTTAAATCCAATAAAGATGAAATTAAGAGGGATTATACCCCTCATCCAAGGGATTATCCCTGACAAAGTTCAGAAAGATTGGAAAGTCCCTGATTTTATAAGCTATTGAACATTTGTGTTTTAACAGAAGTCATGCATCATGCAAACACTAGTCCTGAAAATCTTGGGCCAAAAACAAAAATTTCAGGACGTAACCTGGACTTCAGGAAGCAACACAGAGGGGAGGGGAAATTGGTCCATATTTCATAAAGATTGGATAAAGGTTCCTGATGGAAAAAGACATTAACGTAAAAATACATTTCCAGCTATACCATTTTTATATTCCAGCCTGTTTACAGGTTAATAGGCAGAAATGTATCATATACCTTTCCTGTCATCTCTGCCAAACTACAGGACAATTTGATGAAGGCCCCCAATTTTATAAGCAATCAAAGTTGTCCCCTTGAAGACCATTATTCAGATAAATAGCAGCACATGCAGTGCCAGTCAGAGGCAGGCACATGGCATGGCAGGGGAAGAGAGGCTGTAGGAGGGAGGATGTGGAGCAACCCAAAAGACAGACACATTCGCTGGCCAATTACTGCATGCTTCCACCTTTACAGGATGAATCAGTAGTGGCTTTGAGGCGGGCATAAGGGGGGACACTCAGGTGGACATAGAAGGGACGTAACTGGGACTTTGGGGATAGCATCTCAGCAATCAGGAGACATAATTTACTAATTTAATTTAGTTTTTTCAATGGGGGACAAACCACAATGTTAAAAATCCGGTACAAAAAATCAATGTAAAAGATCCGATAGTACTGAAACTGAAAAAGAACTGAAATTTCAGATTAATTTGAAATGAACATTTCTGGGTATTTTTGGTTTTATTCAAAACTGAAATTCCCATTCCTAGCTCTTTCCTAAACAGATGCTTCTGACTTCCCAGTAACAAGTGGGGGAGAGAAGGTGGGATGGTCACAGCACAGAATGAGGATATTTGGTTGACATTTCTGCTGGCCAATTGGCATCACAAACCAATCTTATACAACAGTGACACGTAAGAGAATCCCTGGGATAGGCTCCTTCTCTGCATATGCTGTGCAGGCTTATAAGATTGGGACCCTTTATCACATCTTTCTTATATTTCGCATAGATAATCGTAAAAGTATGATATATAGTCCTACCAAATTTCATGTACACTAGTTGGTAGGGGTGGGACCCCGGGCCCATTACCGGTTACCGGATTTACCGGTTACCGGTTTCACGAAAACCGGATTCCCGGATTAAATCCGGTATACCGGTACCGGATTTAATCCATTGCTTTCAATGGGGCGCTGTGTCCCCATTGAAAGCAATGGAATAAATTCCTCCCCCTCCCCCTCCCAGGCTGCGCGGGTGGAAGGGGGGACACCCCCCACCCACCC
>QEPC01012389.1:4631825-4642412 GCA_003113815.1 Sphenodon punctatus
ATACCGGCATTATCGGATACCGGATTCTACCGGTTTCCCACCCCTACTAGTTGGACTACAAAGATGTTACAGTCAGACATACATTTAGATGTTAATTACTTATACCACCAGGACCCTTTATCCAATCCTTCAGAAAATTGACAGGGATAGTAAATATGGGAAGAGGTATAAACATTCCAAGTTTCAACTGTATTAAATGTGAGTCAAAGAAGTTACAGCTAAGAATGTATATGAAGATTTTTGCAAAATAATATAATTTAATTGCTTATAGAATTGGATTCCTGTATCCAATCTTTTTGGAGTTTGGTTCTCATAATGACTTCCATTGGAGGTACAATCTCTCCAGGATTCAGCCAAATATAATGAAAAACAAAAACGTTACAGACAAAAATGTGTTTTCCATTGAAACCAATGGAAAACTAAAATGAAAGCAAAAACGAAAATGACAATTTGATATTTATGAAAACGAAAATGACAGATTTAAATAACAAAAACAAAAATGACATGGGCCCCTGGTGCACACTTCTACAGGCTTCCAACTTGCCAATACACAATCAGGGAAGTTTAGGAGTGGGCATTGAGGAGCAAATATAAGCTTCTGCAAAGCTGCACTGCACAGCCTCCATCATGGCTTGTAAGCCACAGGTAGGGACCGCAGCTGATTATATGTTCTGTACAGCGCCAGGTTGTTGCTGGCGCTTTATAAATGTTTAATAATAATAATAATAATAATGGCTAGATCGTATGTCACTCGTAGGTTAGCTCTGTGTGCTCTTCAGTCTTTAGCCTCACTGCAAGTGCTCATGAAAGCAGAACTCTGCACCTACTCTCCCCCACATACGCCTCCACAGACTTTGGGGTGCTAATGACTGAAGCTGCCACTGCCAGTGCCTCTGGCAATTGCTCCTCCTCTGCTCTGCCCACGTCCTCCTGTCTTCTTCACTCTCTCTACAAATGCTTAAAAAACCAGATCTACTCATCTAGTAAAACCATTAAAATTTAAACAGAGGCAACACCTGCAACTGATTTAGGGAAATTTGCAACTTCTGTTAAAATTATGAAACTTTCATTGCTTATAAAATTGGGACCCATTATCCAATCTTTTTGACATTTGGCAGGGATGATCCATTAGGTGATTTCCTCTTGTCTTCTGTCAGTGGGGAGGGGGAGAAGGGTCCAGCATACACATGTACCCCCACGCTCGCATCTTTCACCCTAGTGCTCTGGTCTGCATATGAAGGGAAATGGTGCCCGTCAGGTTAGTATTTGGGCCACGTAAGTCTCACCGAGACAAGACCCCATAGGGCGCAGAGTACGAGAGAAGGCCCAGGCCTCTCTGTTCCCTCAGGAGATCCCAATCACACATGTTCGCACCGGGCGGGGGGTCAGGGAAGGCAAGTGGGGTTCTGTGGGGTTGGAGGGGTTGGGATCCCGGGTTGCAGAGTGGAGGAGAGAAGGTAAACACAACACTCAGGTATGGGGATGGGGTCCCAGGAAGGGGGAAGGGAACCCATACGTGCACCATGTCACACACCTTTCACTCACCCAACCACACGTCACAAGGGAGAAACAGTATACGGGAACGAGACACGTAACACACCACTCTAGACAATATACACAATGCAAAAGATTCAAAAAGGGTCACATTTAGCTTTCAAACGGGGGCCAGCTTCTTGCTCTGATTACTGGCACTGGTTGATTCCCAGTGCCGGCTTTTAATCCTGAAGCTCCACCTCCCACCATGCCTGTAGCCGTGCAGAATGCTGCAACGGCTCAGGTGCTGACCCTGCACTCTGCGGGGTCACTGGAAGGGATGCAGCGCCACTATCAGTTGATCAGTTGCCTTAGCAACCGGAGGCAGCTGCGGTATTGCAAGCGGAGTGGGAGTAGTGATAGGGATGGAGGCTCTGGGGTGCCCTCAGAGCCCCTGGCTGACACTGTCTTGGGATATTAGGGGGTTGAGGTCAGTGGCGCCTCTGATCCATCATTGATGCTGCTTAATGAAAGATCAGTGGTGAATAAAACAACTACCATCCATGATATTATTCAGGATTAGGCCACTGACCTTGTATGCCTTAGGGAGACCTGGCTAGATGATGCTTCTGCGCCTGTGTTGGCTCCGATGATGCTGGCTGGGTACTTGGTGCAGCATCAGCATACATGTGTGTTAACTGTTATTATTACACTGTATTATACTGAGTTAGAGATGAATGCATTTGAAGATATTTGGAGGAAGTATTTTGTGCTCAGTATTATGGTTGGTAAATAGGTCTACTACCATAAATGGTTTATCAAGGCATTTTTCCTCTTGTCTTCTGAAAGCATTTAAACCCCCAAAGTTTACACGGTTTAATATATAATGCAGGCCTTGGGAAACTTCTTGCACCTTCTGCTCCTTTTAAAAGCAAAAGTAAGAGATACCTGCAGGGAAGAAGAGATGCCTCAGCTGGGGAAGAATAGTGTAGCCTAGGGAGCAGGGTGCAAAGGTTTTGTGTTTCAACTGATGTAGGTTTGTTAGGTTTTGTTAATATACAATACTACAAGAAGTAGCTTAATGAACCTGTTGCATCTATATGCACTTATCTGTGAGCCCCCAAAAGGGAAAGGCGGCACATCCAGTATGTAAAGAGAAGGAGAAAGCTTACTATTCACAATGGCTTAGCATTATACATAGTGTTATCAGCATTCATTAAGTCAATGAAACATCAGCACCACCTCACATCCCCTCTGTCGTATACCTGTGAAAAATGTTGCATGTATAAAGTTATACATAATATTTTCACAGGTCAGAAAGTAGGAAACAGCTATGTTATTGGAAAACTTGTGGAAATTCTATTTGGATTAATAGTGGACAAAATGGTTTCCCTTCAGAAAGCAGTGTTTGTTGCTACTTCTAGAATACTGAGGAAGATGATAAAGATCTTGAACTCACCAATTCTTTATCTTAAGTTAGATGCACATTTGTGAGTTTCCCCTTAGATCCTATGTATGTGTGGACTCCCACCAAGGAACAAAAGAAGGGGAGACATGCTGTAAATTCTAGGCTTACATGAGGCATGAGAGATCATTTCTACCAAGCCACTGGCTTCTTAAGCCTGTAGAACTGCACTTCACTAGCAGCAGTAGGTTGGAAAGAAGAGAAGAGAAGCATCAGGACTGTATTTTCCAAGGGCAGCAGCCATATCTGCTCCACAGCTCTCAGGATTTAGTTTACAGTGCCTGGTCTTGCAAGTAGGGTTAAAACAAATGTGACAGTGACCTGCTCTGGCCAGCTTTGTCCTGCTGTGGTCTGCGAATCACTGTCATGTATGTGTTCAGGCCGCCTGATGTTTGCTCGGACTGACCCCGGGTGTGTCAGTGGCTAGTCTGGACTGTGATTCGGCAAACTGCCAAAGTCACAGCCTGGGCTATCTCCACCCCCAGCGGGTTCAGTCTGGGGCAAAGCAGGCCACAGTGGGTTAGAACGTATGTTGTGAACTGACGTGACTCATCCTGGATGGAGGCCACCATGGCTGCTGGTCATGGTGATGGGGGGGGAGCGGTACTGGGTGCAGCGGTGAGTGGGTGTGTGGGTGTGTGTGGACAGAGCCGGGACAGCTCCCTGGCTGGGGTCATGTGTGGTTGGGTTATTATTGGACAAAATTATTTTCCTTCCGAAAGCAGTGTTCGTTGCTACTTCTAGAATACCAAGGAAGATGATAGCAATCTTGAACGCAACAATTCTTTATACTAAAAATATGACCACTCAGGTTGCAAATTTTCTAATAGGTATCAGTAACTAAAATCCATGAAATTTTTGTAATAGGATCTACTGAGCTTTGATATTTTGTGTTTGATTTATTTGCAATTTGTTTAATTGTACTATTTATTTATTTATTTATTTATTCCGCAATGTTGTTAAGGCCTGTGGCCATTTTATCAACAATAAACTTGACTTGACTTGCTATGACCCCAGCTGTGTCAGCAGTGCGGTGGTGACCCGTCCTGGCTAGGGTTGCTGCTGTGCCACTGTCACTTCTGTTTTTACTGATAGTTGATGGGGCTGATCCCATGCACATGCACACACAACCTGCACGCACAACCATTTAGAGTAAGTTGTGCCATGCGGAGGGGTTTGGGATTGCAGCCAGTGTCTCCTATGGAGTGCTGGAGAACTCACAGTTCCTATGGGTTTTGGTGGGAACTGAAGATGTTCAGAATTGCCAGAAGGTTCTCAGCATCAGGGCCCTAGACTGTAAGCTTCTTGAGGGTAGAGGAAAGCACTCTCTTTTAAAAGGTATATGGAGCTTTCTGTGATGCCTGTACTGGTGCTCAACAAATACATTATAGTGATGAGTTACAGTAGTTCAGATGACAGCTTTAGTTGGGCCAGCTTCTGCTGCAAACATTTGAGCCACATAGGGCCCTTCCTTGGCTGGGAGACAGAGGGTGTTATCACATGAGACAGGGGCCCACTATAACCCCCGCCCCCCATTGCCTCAGATGTACTCACATGTGCAAAGGGTGACTGCCAGATGTTTGCCCAAAGTTGGGCCAGGACAATTCCACACAGCGTCATCCCCAGAAACGATGAGCACGCTGTGTGGGTTAACCCGGCGTAACCCAGGGCAAAGGGCTCCCATTGGGGCACTTCCCCAGTGAAAGGCCTCTGGCAGCCCCCAGCTCCTGCATACAGGTCCACCAGCACCATGGACAAAGCCACAGTGCTGGCAAGTATCGGGCCCCCGGAGGAAGCAGCAGTCACCACCAGTTGGTTGTTGGAGCAGTGGCGGGGATTGTGTGCACACGGCCCAGCTACATGCCCATAAGCTGCTGGACCAGACCACAGGGTGGAGCAGGAGCAGCTGCAGCAGCAGAGCGGACCCAATGGAGGAGGAGGATAAGCCTTGGTGTTCCCAGCTAGAGTGGCTACTGCTGCTGTAGCTGCTGATGCTGCTCCTCCCTGGGGTCAGACTCCAACAATGGATGGGCAGGCAGCTGGAGCACACACACCCCTCCACTGCTCCAAAAGCTGACTGGTGGTGGCTGTTTCTTCTGTGGGCCTGATTCCTCTGCCACAGAAGCAGAGTCCCAAGGTTCTGCCCCATGTGATGGGCTTCTCAGGCAGCGCCAGAGAATAGGGAAGGTGGTGGCTACTCCCCCACCTGCAGGACCCATGTGTGGGTCTGCCTGTTTGAATGGCTCCCCACCCTGTCCCTACAGGTGGCTGCTGTATAGAGTCCCACACATCTCTGGCCTCTCTGCCCATGTGAAAACTCCCAAAGTAGTCCAGCAGTAGTTCTGCTGGTGAGGGTATGCAAACGTTCAGGCTACACAGGGAAGACTGAAGGGCCCTATGGGGTCCGAAAGCTTGCAAATACTCACCAACAGAAGTTGGTCGAGTAAAAGATATTATCTGAACCACTTTGTCTCCGTCTCTTACATTTGGGACCAACAGGTAGGCATGCTCCCTTTCTAGACTAAAATGATAATGAGATTGATATTCCATGAAGATACTAGAACATGTTTGCGGAAGAATTTTTGAAGATTTTGTACAAACTACTTCACTGTAAGCCCTTGCTTTGTTTTTTGAACTCTTAATCCCATTTGGGACATAATTAACCTCTGGAACAAATGAGCTCTGGTACACTAAAGCATGGATGGGATTTCTAATTTTCTTTCTTCTTCGAAATATATCTTTGTCCTAGAAGGCAGACCACACAGGCTTTAGCCAAGTGAAAACAGCTGTGTACAGTCTCCAGTACTTTCTTTGAAAGATTGCATCTGTGCGGTCAGCATGTGCTGTGATACCATGAGCAGCCTATTTACAGATCACTTATTTAGATGCTGATCTCCACAAAATCTATTTTGGTAGCTACTGTATCCGTTGTCTGGATAGAGCAGCTTCTTATTTGTTGGCTCCCTTGACAATCACACTGTATTTGGATCAGAAACTCTACATTAGCCAACTGTGAACTCAAAAAACATTTGCTTTTGTTTTTGCTTTGTTTGGCTATACATATTTATCTGCAACTATTGTCTATACTATTCCTCTGTCTTGTTCTCTTATACCCATTGCTAGGAGCACACGATGAAGACTGGATTTGATCATCCTTTTGCTAGTGTGGAAAGTCACCCCAGTGAAGAGGCCCAACACAAACATTCATGCACCTGCTAAATTCTTATTTTGGCCTTAGAAAAAAGTAACGTTGTTTAGGCCACATGCTCGTTTTCTCACCCAGATCTTGTGATTCATTCATAGAGCTTGGATACCAGCCATGTTATGAATTAGCTGTGGGCTTTCTTTATGGGCTCTTAGATGACACTAGAATTAGAGACAGTCTGAGCCTCCAATTTCCTAATCTGCTTCTGAACATTCTTAGTCTGAAAGAGTTTGCCCCTGCATATTTTATAGGAGCCCATTTCTAACAACGATATAGATCAACGAATCTATACCGTGTTACTGCTAGAGTAAGTTATGTTTCATATTAACTAAAATACTTAAGACTATAGACTGCAATCCTGAAGTTACTTACAAGCTTGTACAGCCCATTGCTTTTACTACTCATAAGTGTAGTAGTTTCAGGATTGCAGTCATAATTTATGAGGGTCCTATCTGTCAGACATAAAATCATATTACTGCAGTTTTTGACAAAAAATACTGCAGTTGACTATGAAGAACTGTGGGAATAATCCTTTCAAATACTATTTCAGTTCCACATCTCTTCTCCTCGACAAAGGATGAGGAGAACTACTGGATAGGCTTGGTCTGCATACCTCTTTTAAGCATTTGAGCCCAGTTATTAGTAAAATAATTAGCCTAGACATGGATATGACACTGTCTTCTCTTTCATAAAAACAGAAAATTAGCAGGAAAAGTTTAAATAGAAGAATTGCATCATGGCTTCAATTTGTAAGTAACCTAGTGCAATCACTTTATGTTTAGAATTTTATAGATTAAAAGGTGAACACTAGAAGAAGAAAGGCCACATGGAGATGGTGAAGTCATATGTGTATAAATGTGCTGAGAATTAAGTTGAGTGTTTCTTCATTAACCGATAGACCAGTATAACATGAAAATGAAATGACGGCGGTATCCTAGCAACCATATTTTCATAACAACCCTGGCCTGTAATATTGCAATGAATGTCAGCTGCAGTTTATTATTTCAAGAGGGTGAGTGTAGATAATTTTCATTAATAGAAATCAGCAGCAACTACATTTCAAATGCATAATTTTGATCAGTTCTTTATTACTGGTGCCATTACCTAGTTTTCTAGAAAAGAGGTTTATCTGAATTATAAACTCATTTTTTACAGCTTGGCAATGCCAAACCATGGTTGTTACAGGATACTTACATTGGGGGCGATCCCATGCTGTGCGCACCCTGTATGCACGCATGTGCATGCAAACCGCACACATCTCTACAGGGATTACATTGTGCTGTGCAGATCCTGTGCAGGACCTGTGCAGATCTCACGCGGATCCCAAGCCGATCCTGCTTGCCACTGCAGCCATTGTTATTTATTTTCTAATTTCAAAAAGATTTTCTTCTAGACTAGATTTCCCCAGCACCTAGTACTTTGCACTTTGTAAGTGGCCATTGGAGTCCAAGATGGCCTATGGATTACTCCGCTAGCGGAGACTTTCCAGAGAGGCTCTACCCCAGTTACACCATATCCTCAAGATAAGAAAGGAGAGGAGACTGGGACGGACGTTAATGAAGATGGGTGAAGCATGTGTCCTAAACGGAGCAGAGCTGTGACACTCCTGATTCTGAGATGTTTTGGCTCTGTGACATCAGACAGGGCCAATCTGACTTTAGCCATGGCCAGGCAGCTGTGAATTAGGAAGAAGTTGTGTGGTTCTCTTCCACCAGAAAATGGATATGAAAATGTAAAAATATATAGAATGTCAAATTCAAACACAGTTTCATATTACAGGAACCAACTTTACAGATTCCCAGTTGGTATAAACTGGGAGAGTTTGGGGAAATTCTTTCTGCTTTAGGAAATCTCGGCCAATGCACAGTAGCTGAGGATTCAGTTATCTTATTGTGTTTGTTAATAACAAGTACCTATGAAATACAGTGTTTTCGCAGCCATTTTAACTTTGAGATTTTGAGTTTTAATAGATTTCAACCAAATGATACTTAACTGTACTTTGAAATGGACAGCTAAACTTGTCAATTCAGTTCTATTCTGCTGATAAGTCAGGCTTTATAAGTGCTGGCTAACAACAGTGTGAGCCTCCATAAAAATACGACACACACTAGCAGTTAGTGTCTATGTGAAAAGGGCCATACTTGTGTCCATGCTACCACTGATAAAATGTAACACTCATTTTATCAGTGTTTTAGAGTGTCTCTGTGAAAAGGGCCTAATTCTGAAGTAAGTGGGACACTTGTATTTTCTAACTACCAGTGTTGTCATTTTCCTCATAGTCCCATTCGCTTCCTTGGGACTCATGCCCATGCTAACTAATAGCGAGGTGCTAACCTCACAATGGATTGCACTGTTAATGTGCAAAAGGAGATAGCGCTCTCAGATCTTTGTAAAACTTTGTTAGGCCTACATGATGGGTTTCAGGTTGGGTCCATTGTGTACATTTGTCATTACTGATGGTGATCACTGAGTCAGTATTGGGCATGAGTCTGCTTCCTTTCTGCACAGGTGGTCTGCAAACATGATATTTTTGAGACAGAATCTATTTATCTTGATTTGTTCTCCCCAGTCAAACAAAAACAAGATGAAGAGAAGGGAGTTCATGAGTTCTGAAAGTACTCATGCTCATTTAAAACTCCACTTTGGCAGTTTTCCAGTTATTTAAATCAAGACCATTATATGCACTTTTTAATGTGTTGTGTTTAATGTTAGGTCCTGATAGAACCTTTTGCATAGAAATTTAGCTTTGAGGCAATATGACATTTATGAAAAAGGATAGCTTTCCAGATGTGCATGCTGTCTACATTTTTATGTTAACTGGCCTCCAAAGAGAGGTCTACTCTGACCAAAGTAGAAGAATATGCTGCATTGTACTTTTCAAGACAGTGAGATAGTTAACAAGACTGGTTTACTGCTGGATATTTTGGGGTCTTTATGTAGCATTTACAATGAAACCAGCAGTACAGTAAGATAGCAATTTATAAAAGTGTATGATTGCTATCTATACTTGAGTACAATGCAAAATTCTCTGGGATCGACACAGAGAATTTTTCCTATTATTAACAAAAGAATGTGAGTAGCATACATTTAATATAAATTCTATATAAGATGCATGGCGCTGAAAGAGTGGACTGGTGACATATCAAGATATAAAGAAAAAAAACCTTTAAAAAGGGGACTCATAAAAGGCAACAGATTTATGGAAACAAATTCCTTAAAATCTAGTGCTCTTTTCTGCTTCTGGGATTATCCTGCAGTAATTCAGGACACTGCATTAATTTGGTCATCAATTGAAGTTTACTCAGGCTGTGTTTGAAGAGTCATAGAATGGACACTACGGGTAATCACGCTTTGATCCTACCCGAGGTGAGGGCCCAGGCAGGATCTGGCCTGGCCGCCGAACAGATAGGTAGGGGCCTGGGCTGAGGAGGGGTCAGGGAGGGGCCAGGGCAATGTGAGAACATGGTCTGTCTGGTCCCACAGCCGCACTGCTGAACGCAGCCCATCCTCCTCCCTGATAGATGGGCACAGCAGCCTATGAGGCCACCGTGCATGCCCAGAACAGACCCAGACCCAGACCAGAGTCAGGCAGAGTGGGCCATCAAACATGGCTGCCAGCTCTGTACCAGTCTGGAGATGGCTTCCCCGGGCCATTGCAATGCTTAGCCCAGGCTGTGACTTGACAATGGGCCCGAGTCACAGCCCAGGCTAAAAAGTGTCATGGCCCAGGGAAACCCCTGATCCAGCCCAGGGAAACATCTGGTATGCCAGATCAGACGGACGGCACTGCAAGTGGCCACATGGGTCAAAGCATGGACACCCACATTACCGTCATGTCTGAAAATACCATATGATTGAAAATGTTCTGTGCCATAGAGATAAATGCAAGAAAATTAAGAATTATATAAGCCCCAGCAGGAGTAACACTAGCTGAGCGACCACATAGGGTATGTGAAATGACCAAAGTCTAATGCTTCGGTCTAATGCTTTTGATACCATTGACCACGAGATGTTGGTCACTTGTCTGTGGGACCAGGCCGGGGTGGGTGGAATTGTTCTTGAGTGCTTCTGCTCATTCCTGGCTGAAAGAACTCAGCGGGTGGTGCACAGGGATTGTTCTTTACACCCCCACCCCCCAGGACCTCTTGTGTGGAGTCCAGGGGCGGATTGGCCATTGAATGCACCGGGAGGATTCCCGGTGGGCCGGGGGCCGGGCTGGGGGCCGGTCATGCTGTCGTTTTAAAAATTATTCTTAACAAACAAACCCAAAAAATTGTTGGTCCTGACCCCTGTAGGGATGGGTTGTGTTGGAGGGGAGGGGGAGGGCTTACCTGACTCTCCCTCTTAGTAGCGCTGAAGCAGCAGCGGGGACAGCGATCGGGCTGGGAGATAAGGCTGTTTGTTTACAAACAGCTCCTGCCCATGTGCTGATCAGAAGGTTGCT
>QEPC01012389.1:4648249-4673936 GCA_003113815.1 Sphenodon punctatus
TGCCAGTGTTTTGGGTGTTTCCCTGTGTTTTGGGTTTATAAATTATTTATTTTAAGCTTGATGTGCATGTAGACTGTGTTTTCTTCCATCCAATGTTAACCTTGGGAACTCCTTGCTGCTGGGCTATGCATGCCAATGGCCTATCATCCCCCTGTGTCTGCCCTAGGCCCACCGGTTACTGCTCCAGTGCCCCTCCAATATCAAAACCCACCAGGCGCCCCTGACCTGTATCGCTTGAGTGTAACCAAGGAACAAGCAAAACTCACTGCACATGAGCAACACAAGGACTGTATTAATCTGTGGCATCGACGCCTGGGTCACAGGCACCTGAAAAGTATAAAGGAACTGCAAACACAGCAGCTGACAAAAGACCTGATAGTAACAGCATGTCCCTTGATCATGAGATGTGAATGCTGTATCAAAGCTAAAGCCACCAGAACAACGGTCCCCAAGGCAAGCCAGACAAGAACCTCCAAGCCACTTGACCTCATACACAGTGATGTGTGTGGCCCCATGAAAGTACCCACACCTAGAGGGAACAGATACGTAGCGACATTCATAGATGACTACTCAAGATACACAGTTACATATCTCATGAAGCATAAGGATGAAGTACTGGAAAAATTAAAGGATTACATAACCATGACAAGCAACAGATTCCAATGCAAGCCACTCGCACTCCAAACCGACAATGGAGGTGAATACACAGGAAAGAGAACAGAAGACTTCCTGAGAGCCTACGGGATAGAGCACCAGAAAACGGTACCATACATGCCTGAGCAAAATTGGGTAGCTGAAAGAAAGAACAGAACCTTAACAGAAATGATCAGGTGCATGTTGACAGACTCCAGACTGCCATAAAAATATTGGGGCGAGGCAATAGTTACGGCAACATATCTAAAAACCGACTCTACTCAAGAACAGTAAGTAAAACCCCATAGGAACTCTGGTATGGAGAGAAGCCTAGTGTGGGACACATCAAAGTGTTTGGATGCAAGGCATATGTATACATTCCGGAAGAGAAACACACCAAACTACAAAACCGAGCTGTGGGAGGGATTCTTGTTTGATACAGCAAACGCTCCAAAGGATACAGAATCCTCAACCCATGCACATACAAAGTAACTATCAGCAACAGCATGACTTTTGAGGAAAACCCAAACAACAGTGCAATGTCCTTACAAAAATCAGGAAAAGAAGAGCGTCCTGAATCAGAAGAAGAAAGCATTCTGAACAAACAGTTGAAGTCAGTACAAGCTCAGCTGAGATGCAAGAACAAACTCAATCAACCATAGATGTTGAAATCAGAAGATCTACCAGGGGAAATAAAGGCAAACTGCCCACCCACCTGTCCTACAAAGCAAGTACCAACAGACTGTCTGAGCCATCAACATAGGAAGATGTCTTACAAAAGTCAGAAGGGGAACACAACAAATGGATAAAGGCAGCTACAGAAGACATAGTAGCAGATGCCCTGACAAAACCTCTAGCAGGAGAGCACCACCAAAAGCTACTAAGTAAAATGGGTATAGTAAGTTAACTTCTGTCTGTTGAGAAGGGGTGTTGGTATATGCAACATCCATAAGTTAATGCCTGCTGTATTAAGAACAGTAATTGACTATAGAGCCACCAGATGGCGCTGCTAAGTTTATATGTACATGGAAAGGAGATGGGGTTTTGCAGCTGAATTCCTTTATGTAGCCACTCCTTCTTCCTTCACTCTATCACTGTGTGTGTGTCTCAATCTCCATTTTGTCTTCATACTAGTTAGATGTAACTGAAGGATCTGTGCCTGAAAAGTGTAAGTAAAGTTCTTGTTTAAACCTTTAGCGGCATTTGTCTTTACTGATTGTGAATCAGATATTACTCTGTAACAAACCCCATGTCCCTGACCACTCAGAAGGGCTGCCCATCGAGCACAATCATTTCCCCCAACATACGCGTGGCTTTCAGTTGAAAGCCACGCCACCCTCCACGTCCTGCAGCTGCCGATGGACTTGGCAGTTGCTCCCACCCCAGATCCTCCATGGTGGACTGACGCTTCTGGACTTCAACTGGCTGCTGCTGCTGCTGCTGCTACTCTCCCTGCTGTCATTGCCCGGGGGGGTGGGCCCTGCCTCTAGCAGTCAGGGTGGGATCCACCATTCCTGGACTGTTGGGGATCAGATGAATAATGGTGGACATTGGTGGCCCATGATGAACATCCGACCCTGAAGCACCTGCATCTGCAGCAGAGACAGCCGCAGACTCCTGGACTGCAGGCCTTCCACTGCCCTGCGTGGCAGTGGAGGACGCTGGCAGGAAATGACGCTGAACCACACCCCTAGTTCCACACAGGCTAGGAAGGCAGGCTGAGACAGGGTTTGAGATCTGCCCACAGGGCAGGCAGACAGGCACTTTGGCATGAGCAGAAGGCAGGCTGAGGCAGGGTTCAAGCTTTGTCCACAGGGCGGGCAGACAGGCACTTTGGCATGAGCAGAAGGCAGGCTGAGGCAGGGTATAACACCTAAATCTATCTAGTCTAATATAAATAAATGAAACTATGAGGTAAATGTGTGGAAAGGGATGAAATAGGAGGAGGATGGCAATGGATTGGGAGGAACACAAACTGCTGGGAGAGGGAGAGTTCTGAAAACACCTGCTGACAGGATCAATGACTAGCTCAGAATGAATTGGAAGGGGGGAGGGCAATTACTTTTGTTACTTGCTGCGCCTGCCTTACCACAAGCCCTATCGGCTCCGTGCAGCCTAGCACCATAGCACGTGTCCAATCGCAGACTGCGAAGCCAGTGGTCTGAGGAAAAGAGGGATGGTGATTGGGCAGTCTGGCTGCTAGTCCAAGCCTCTCTCCACCCCTGGGACCAGGAAGTCTGCTCCTCCTCTGCCCGCCCCCAGGGCCTGCCAGCCAGGTTTTTCCCACCCAAATGCGGCCGAACTGTTTGGGGGTTTCTGCGTTCGGTTCGGGCATCTGGTTAGGGTGTCCAAACTGGCTGAGTTCAGGCCGAACTCTGAATGTCCAAACTGTATTCGGACATCCCTAGAAGTTATCCATGGTTAGTACCTGGTACCCAGATAACTATACTATTCAGTAACTATCTGGTAACTGTGGAGTTTAACCACCAAATATACAAATACTGGGTATACTGTTTACCTCATTATTGCATAAGTAGGGCAGAACGAGCAGCCCAATTTTTTTATTGCAAGTAAAACTTGTGATTTAGATGAGGACAGAGATGTCATTGATATCTCGGTCCCGGTGAGGGTTCTCGGCAAGAAATAAATGTAACAAACAATAAATTGTAATATCCCATTTAACATGATAGTCGGTGAATAGCAAATCAGATAGCTGGCTGAATACTGGTTGGTAATGGATACTCAGTTCAGATTTAGTCCTAATTAAGACCCTCTGATAACATATGTGGAGTAAAAATGGTGTACATCAGGGTTTGGGATTTGGGAACCATCACCTAGTTTCTATGTGGCCCCTTTCCACTCCAGTTTGTGGGTCTCACCCCTGAATCCCCTAGCACTTAGAAGCTGAGCTCAGGGTAAGGGAGGAGAGATGAGGGTGTGCACACAAGAATAGGGGACAGATCCATGACACACGTCCATGATCTGGACCCTCCTTTTCCTGAACATGCCGTGTAGCAGGGAGCAGTCCCTTGGGGCTTCTGCCCCTTTAAGAAGGGGGCTGTGTGGGCCAGCCAGAGGGCTGAGCACACAGGGGTGTGGCAGAGCCAGCCCCAGAGCTGGGGAGCAGCCTGTGGGGAGCACAGTCTGAGAAACCCCTGTGACAGAGTGGGCAGGTTACTGGCCCTTTAAGGCTGAAAAGTAGAAGCCTGGCCATGCCCACTTTGCTGTGTATAAGAATAGAGCAAGGCAGAGAAAAGAGAGTCTCTACTAGGGAGCTGAAGGAGCAACATCTCCCTGAGAAAGCCTTCCTGCTCTATGCTCTCCAGGGTGCTGAAGACTAGAGCACCAGAGGGACCCAGGCAAGTGAGAGAGGCGGTGCCCAGGAGGAAGCCTCTTGCCTGTGTAAGGCTTGGCAAGGGCCTGGGGGTTTAAGGCCTGGCTGGCTGGACTTTGTGGGGGTTGAGGTTGTGTTGCTCCTGAGTTGGGAGAGATGGACCTAGGCCTGCAGGGTGGAGGTGATTGAACCGGCAGCCCCAGGTACAGAGGATACAGGTGGTGTCCAATAAAGGACTGTGCATTACTACCCTCTGGACTGTGTGGTGTGTCCTGAGGGGGTACCCCCTTCCGTAAAGAGGGGGATTCAGCCGAGGCTCGAGGCTGAAACGGCGTAGCAGGGGGTGAGCTAATTCCCTTGCGTGTGACCCCAGCGCCTCGTGTGGCCCTGGGAAGCCCCCCTGCTATACACCCATTAAGCATTTCTGCCCCCAACCTCTATGCAGCCCTTGGAAACAGGTTTTTGTACTAATTTCCAAAGGGGACCTGGGAGGGGAAAGGTTCTCCTCTTCATCCCTAGTGTATAAGTGTAATGCGGGGCATTTAGGCATGACAAATAAGTGGCTTGAAAAGTTACTGAAAACAACATATGCTAGACTTGTGTGGGTTTCCACAGGTGCTTTTGCTTTGTGACCTCTGAACTGTTATAGTACAGAGTGATGGGCTGCAGAGTGTCACATTTTGGACGCTAGGAAAGTCAATACCATAGTGTGGATATTGGAATCATGACTTGAACTACACAGCTGAGTGCCCTGTTTGGCAGGCTGCTGGGTGTGCTCAGCCAGGTGCATTCAAGAGTAGCTGGGAAATCACTGGGAATGCAGAGTAAGTGGTGGGGGAAGCAAAGTTGATCAGGAGATTTTCTTGTGTGTGGCACAACCCACAGACCCAGCTGATAGACTATATGACTTAAACTGACTGGTGGCCTGAGGGAAAGGCTGAAGAACTCTGCCTGCCTGTGCTGAGACTCTGGCATTGGTTCAGTTTCCATGTTTGTGACATTTCGTCCTTATTCAATAACCTGAAGCAAGGGAGCTCTTAAACTGTTTCCTGCTGTGTGGGTGACTTCTAAAAACGGATGGTGGTACCTCAACAAACTGCACATGTGTTAACCCTGTGGTAGCTGCCCTGAATACAGATGGTGAAAAAGTTCAGACATCACAGAGCACCCGGTGGAAACCCCAAGGTTACCACATGGGGCGTTTCAAGCTGCATTTTTGTGATGTCTGAAAGCCATGCTAATGGGGAATCTCAGTCTACAAGTAAAACCTTCCAGTTCTCTCGAGCATATTGGGGTTATACATTTTGCAGGGTTAGTCAACTTCTAATAAAGACAGATGAGCCTGTACTTGCTGAAACAAGTTTTAGATGTATAATGAGAAAAAGGACACTCTGGCCAAGATATTAAAAATACTAATGAGAGATCTGAAAGCAAATACTTGCCAAATCTAAAATAAATTTCCCCAATATGGGGGAAAACATTCTATCGTGCAGTGAAAGAGAACAGTCATCTCTCATTGTAGTGATGATGCCTTTCAGAGCAATCTTGGAAGACAAATTTCCCTTTGTTCCCCCTATACATTTTCCTTGCTTTACTTTCCCCCAAAGCACACAGGCCCCTGGAAATATCATGGACATCTTAGGAGTTTCTTTGAACATCATTGTCTAGGGCTCAAACCAGTGCTTTATTTAGTACTCACAGGTAACACCCACATTTTCGGGTACCACATCAGGTACCTGACGGGTTACCTGGTTACTGATCAGGTATCTGACTATCTGTATAACCAAACATGTGAGGAAAGATGCATGCCCAGGGCATCCATACATGCAAAGTATAGGTGTTCTTTACAACTTCCCCTTCCCCCTCCCTACCAGATGCCCCTTCCCTCTTGCCCCCTCCCTACCTGCTGTACAGATGTAGCCATTACTGGTCCCTGCCACTATTACCCAGTGACCAGGGGTCTTAGTGCTTAGTCACTGCCTGGCCATGTGACAATGGGTGTGATGTCACCTGTGACATATGGGGCCACAGACAGACAGACGCAACCTCCCCATAAGGCGTTCCCTTTACCTATATGTAAAGAATGCCTAAAAATCAGTAATTTTTGCTAATTACCGTTCATTACCAATTTTCCGATTGCCAGTTGATGTAGTGGATTGGAAAAACTGAAAAATCAGAATTGAAGTCAACGTTCTGGGATGACAGGTACCTGGACTGGGCTGCAGTTGGGTACCAATCGGTATCCAATGTTGTCAGTTTGATTCGGTTACTAGAAATTTGATGGGTATACCCATTTTGTGGGTACCTGCTTTCAGCACTAGATAAGCCGTTCATTCCTTTCCACTCTAGATATGCCATACATCTTCACATTTTATTCTTTATCTTCATTTTGTCTGTAATAAGAAATGTCATACTCTTGTGACAGGAGATGGGGAACCTCCAACCACTGAGTCAAAACCGGCCCACAGCTGTTTTTTATTTATTTATTTTATTTTATTTATAAATATTTATTAGCCGCCCCCTCATGCCTATGGCATCGTGGGGCGGCTTACAACATCAAACACACAATAATAAAATTCCATTTAAAAAATCAGTTTAAAAATACAACCCCAGCTTTAAAAAATTTTTAGCCCCTTTCCAATTCCTGCCCCTTGCCTGTAGATCAATCCCTGCCCTCAAGCACTTAAAGATTGAACTCAAGGGAAGGGAGAGAAAATGAGGCATCTGCACTTGAGGATGGGAGTGAATCCATGACACAGATCCATGACCAGGACCCTCTCCTTTCATCTCCCATTCTGAACACACTTAAGTACTCCCACTACCAACTCCTATCCTGCCCATTAAGTTTTTATTAATTTTCAAAGGGGTCTGCGGCAGGGAAACGTTTCCTTGCCCCTGTCCTATGAAATCCTGTATTCTTTCTGTATTATTCTATGGGCTGTAGGAGATAGTCCCTAAGTTAGAAATATTATTTTACTCTTTGCTGTTTACACACTTCGCTTACGCCTGGGGCTGAAACAAATTTTTTAACTGGGTTCTGTTTCTGATGGAATCCAGGCATTTTAATCTGGTGGAATAATTTCAACACCTAGTGCGCATGCACAAATGGTGGCGACCATACTGCACATGTGCAAAATGGTGGTACTATGTAGGGCGCTGCCATTTTGCACATGCACAATATAGTTACCACCATTTCACGCATGCACTCTAGGTGGCAAAATCTTCTAATCAGAAGAAATCTTAAAGCTGCAGAGAAATTTTGATCGCCATTCTCAAAACGCAGAAAAATCCCATGAAATTGGAAGGGTTGTTTCAATCTATCATTACTTATGCCTTTGAACTAACCCCACTCCTTGCCCTCCATCTTCACTTTAGGTAAGTTATACATTAGGGCCACTGACCTGAGAGCATTTACATAGTCCAGGCTTTGAGTGGGGAAGAAATGTGTTCTAGCCTTAGGAGTTTTCCTCAGACTGGGGTGCAGGGTTGAGTGAGTTTGAATCTTGCTTCCAATAACCATGCTTTCTTTAATCTTTATACCTTGCCCTTCAAGCAACAGTCTACATTTATTTATTTATTTATTTATTTATATTTAAAACTTATTATCCTGTCCATCTTACAACAGGAAACTGAGTGATATACAATTAAAACAGAATAAAACAACATCAGAGCTAAAAACAACACATAATAGGGAGAATTCAAATATCCACCCACCACCCTAGCCCACTCCTCCCCAACCCACCCTACCCATCCTCCCCACCAAAGGCCAGGTGGAGCAGCCAAGCTTTACAACTGCGTCGAAAGGAGGGGAGATCTGGGGCCAAATGGGCCTCTAATGGCAGGGAGTTCCACATGGAACTCCCTGCCATTCTACATGGAAAGGAACTGGAGCACTCAATAGTTCTTAGCAGATATTATGCTATGTCCCTATGCATGCTAAAAAGTGAATCACTAAATACTATTAAAAGAACAAAAATTAATTGGGGTTTGAACATTTTAATAACTGTTTATTACAAAAGTAATCAAGAAAGAATGGTAGGATTAATTATATAATTAAGTTTTATATGTATATAAAAAGATACCTATTTATCTTGTTGAATTATGAACATTTCTGTTTGGATCAGTTCATCTTGAACAGAGCATATCCAAACTTAAATGACTCAAATAGCAAATAAATAAAATAATCATAATAATTAATAATAAATATCTGAACCAAAATACCTGGGGAAATATGCAAATTATATTTCAGGTGCAGATATTTATTTGGATAATCAATAACTAATCAAACATGCAAAAAATATCCATAAATAGGGAATTGGCATTTCATTTTAGTTATAATCTTTAATTATATTGTTTCCATTTTTCACATCTTTTTTGAATTCGTTTTTCTTTGTTTTGTTATTGTCAGAGTTGCCTCTCTCACAGTCATTGAGCCCACATTTACTACTTATTTAACATTGTATTTAATATCCTTTTATGAATATGGATAAGTAATCAAGGATTGTAGCAGAGCTACTCTCTCAAAATGGTGTTTGAGCTAAGACACTCTGTGGAGTTAGTCTCCTAACCTTTAAAAACTTCTATGGTGGGTGAGGAGAAGCCAGTGCTAAATCCTTCTTCTACATTTGGAGTTTCTGATGCCTTAATCCATTATAAAATGTGACTTAATTACTTATTTTATTATGGATAATAAATGCAAAATATTTTACCAATATTTAATTATATTAAAATATGCAATACTTACTCAACCTTAATATTTCTACAGAAATAGCTGTTAATGCTAGATTAACTGGCCAAATGTTTAAGCAAAGGCTGGGAAGTCTTATCTTTTAATCTGAAAGATTGTGTCAACCATTTTTATTCTGTCAGGCATGTAAAATGAAGCGATGACTTGCAACCACTAAACAATGGGAATGAATGACATTGCTGAATCATTTTGAGCACATTTTATCTTATTAACTTGCTTGGCAGAAATATGAAAACAGAAATTAGGGATAGAATTTAGGTAATCCCTGCATTCCATACTTGTACCATTAAAGGACTGATCCCTCTTACTATAGAATCCTAGAGGTGAAAGGAATCCCAAGGGTAATCTAGTCCAGCAGCCACCTGCCATTACGCTAGATCCACAGTTACGTCTACTTTAGTTTTTAAGGTTCCACACAATTTGGCTTCAACTATCATCACT
Organism: Sphenodon punctatus; assembly: GCA_003113815.1. Classification (NCBI taxonomy): domain Eukaryota; kingdom Metazoa; phylum Chordata; class Lepidosauria; order Sphenodontia; family Sphenodontidae; genus Sphenodon; species Sphenodon punctatus. The sequence continues at coordinate 4,657,405 of QEPC01012389.1, forward strand.
ATTTATTATCTGAATTACTCAGAGATAGAGATGAAATAGTTCTGATGTTATCTTTCATTGGACCAATTTCTGTTGGCAAAAGTGTGCAAGCTTCCAGGCCACACAGAGTCCTTCTACAGACATGTAATAAGTTAGAACTATCGACTGAGTATTATTATTATTATTATTATTATTAGCATTTACATAGCGCCAGTGATGTACCTGGCGCTTTACAGAGAACAAGATAGACACGGTCTATAGAAGAAAGCAATGACTTGGGAGGGAACAGTTGGGGGGCATAGATTTCAGACCTGGTTTATTAATGGTTTTTAACATCATTATTTATAAATGTCTGAAATCTTGGGAAATCAAGCATAGGTTTGGAATGATAGCTATGTGACTAAAGTAACATGTGAAAGAGCCCGAGTGCAAAAGGGGAAGCAAAGAGGTGAAGATTATGTTGTAGAAAAACTTGGAATAAAACCCATTTCCGCCAGTGACCTGTCCATTAGACCATATGGCTTAAATGGCCAGGGCCCCACATTTTCCTACCATACTTCAATCCACTGTGACCCCTGCTGACACCCAGGAGTGCTCTCTTATGGGTGACAATCCCTGACAATCTTGTTCATACAATAAGGGCCTGCAGAGAGATGTTGTCGGTTGCTACCCCAGTATCGGGGAACTCCCTTCCCCAGAGGTCTGTCAGAGCCTGAGCATATTCTGGAGTCAGTATAAAACTTTTCTTTTTGGCAAAGTATTTGGCAGGTGGGGATAGGAGTTGAGTCAGTGGGTTTAATAGCAAGGGTTTTTAAAGGGATTTTAATGTATTTTTTTAGCCACTCTGAACCTTAGCTGAAGGGTGGGACAGAAATGTAGATAAATAAATAAATGCACTGCTTATTCCTTCCACAGTCTGTTAGTTTGACTGAGGACAGTGCAATGCAACCAACTAACCATAAAGTGTGCGTGATTTGGCTTAAAGCATAGGGTTGTAGAGTAATTAAAATGCTGTTCTACGATAATTATCTCATGAAGATATACCTGCTTTTAGTCTTTCAGTAACAATATGATAATAAGAAACAGGTGATTAAAATGTCTGCATATTTATTCTCCCTTTCATGCCATTGTTGTATCTTTTTATGGTAACCTCTTAGGGGCAGGGACTATGGGTGTCTCTACACAAAACGCTTGCCATTGTTCCAGCTGCGTAACATGGGGACAAGAGTGACATCTGGTCACACAAACCCTGGATTGAACACAGGTTTGTGGAGGTTTGATTCCTAGAACATATCTGAGGAATTCCTCAGCAGACCTGTAAAACAGACCACAAAAATCTGCACCTGTTCATCAGTGAGGAGTCAGTCTTCTCAGTTTCAGCAGAGGGGTTATTTTCAGCAGTGGGGCTTTATACTTGTTAATTTCTGAATGGCAAGCTGTCTTGTCAGTTTCACCACTGAGGAACTTTGCCTTGCAGACAGGAGCTTTGCTTTATCAATTTACGTGCAGGGCTTTCAGGCTTCACCTTTTTATGCTGCCAGCCTGCCACCTGATGAGCTCCCCAGTTGATCAAAGTTCATGGGGTAGCAGCATAAATATGGAACAGCATGCTGTTTCACCTCCCCCCCCCCCTTTTTTTCCCCAGGGGTAGTGGTTTTTGACAACACACCACTGGGGAGGAGGGAGAAGGGATGCTTCAGGAGGCTGCAGCTTGGAGCTTACCTGGCTGGGAATTCCCTGTCAACAGGAAAGGAAGTCTCCTACCGTAGAACTTCCTCTCTGCCATTTGGGTTCCCTGGTCTCAGTGCAGTTTGGCCAGGGCGGAAACAGGCCATACACATGCACCCCCCATCCCTTGGACTAGCTATGGCAACACTGTGCGCATGTGTGAGTTGCCTGTTTGAGGGCTGGGAACGAATTTTCCCTGGAATCTCTTGAACCAGCCTTGAGGTGCAGGTTTTTTTTGTCTTCTCCACAGTGTCTGCATTAAATAGGGTAGAAGGCTCCCAGTGGATGTTAAATTGTCGCACTCAATGGGCAAGAAATTGGCCCAGTGCTTGACCCTTTCCAGGGAATAAGCGGGTGCAGCCATTTGTGAGGTCTTGCATGTATGTGGTGCATCATTTGACCCCTGCATGGGAGGGGGCTCACTAGGGGGCCCCATGCTGATGACATCCCCCCCACTGTACAAGCCAGACATCTTGGGCCAAGGTGGGGGAGGACAGTATGGTTGTTTACAGGAGGCTAAACCCGGGCTGTCCCACAGAGCCTCTGGATGTTAATTGGCTACGGATCCCTGGATCAGGTTTTTCAGGGGGGGAGTTCCCCACCCTCCTTTGGTTTATATGCTAATAAAGAGTGCAGCCGTCTAAACACACAATGTGCCCTTGTCTCTTTCCATGATGCGGCGTCAAGGGATGGTGCTGCAGTGAGTACCATGGAGCTGATTTTTCCTGAGATTAACTGTAGAACCATCCTATGAGTAAGATCTTCATCTCTACTCTGATCCCCTTATATACCATAAAAAGACCAGAGCAGAGTAAATTGATTGTCAAAGTTCCCAAAAGCCTTTTGTTGGGATGGGTATGTAAGGGACTAACCATTGTATGTCACAGAAGAAGAGATTGGGGGGGTAGGTGGGGGGAGAATGCAAAGTTGTGACAATATCTGATAAGGATGGGAGGGCACATTGTTTGTAATTGCCTCCGCTCTCCCCTTCCCCTAGGGGAACGGTGGACAATGGGAGGCCCTTTGCCGCGCCTGACTAGCAGGGAGGCAGGGCAACCGGATGGAGGTTTCCCGCCTCGGGGTTGCAGCAATCCCCGAGGTGGGAGAAGAAAAGGCGTCCGCGTGTAATTGCCATCCCGGCCAGGGTTGCTACAGTAACCCCGCTGGCCGGGATTGGCTTAGAGAGCACCACGTGGGCCGCGCCTGATGGGCGGGACCCACGTGTAGCAAGGAGGACTGAGCTCTCGGCACCACTTGTGGCCGGAGCATCAAAATGGTAGCAGGAGTTGCAGCGGGGATCTTCCCTACGGGAAAGAATGGGGCAAACAAAGAAGAAAGTGGCAGCAGTGGGGGCGAGCAAGCGCCGGCGGACCGACAATGAAGGCCCCCCCCCACATTGCTGATGCAACCGGGGCGGGGAAGGTGAGCCACAAGTGGACCTAGGGAGCGGGGAAATGGTGCCCCCCCCGGCGAGGGTACACACAGGGACTCAGGGAGAAATACCTCTCCGGGAGAGGTTGGATGGGTGTGAGGCCCTGCTGAGGGAGCTCTTGCAGGGTCCTGCCCCACACCCCAACCAGGCCATCAACCGACCAGCCTCATGGGGGTCCATGGGCAATGCAGGAGAGGCGGGGCCCCTCCCAGCCACGGACCCAGGAGAGATGGGCATCGGGCAGGACAGGGGGCTGGAAGCACCGAGTGGGGGCTGCCCCAGAGTAGGGGGAGGGCAGAGCACGCCCAACCCATTCCCTCCCAGGACTTAAATCCCAATCAGAATAGGGAAGAGGGAACAAACGCAAGGGGCCAGGGAATGCAGAGTGACCCCTCAGGGCCCGGGCCCTCCATGCTCCCCCTTCCTCCGCATAGGGGCGGGCAGGTGAGTAAGACACCAGCACAGTACAGGGACCCCGAAGACACCGCCCAGGGGGCACCTTTGCCCAATATGAATCCCCTTGGAAGAGGGGACATGGCAAGGCACCAGCGGGGGGGGGGACGTGTCACCGCTGGCAGGAAACTGGGGGCCCCCATTTGGGGGACCCCCACCACCTGACGGTGTCCCAGTCGGATGGGACAGGCCCCCGTGCGGGAGCCAGGCAGCAGAGTCGGCCCCCGTGCGGGGTTGGGCAGGGGAGCCTTTGCCCCCTTTCTGTCAGCAGGGCCTGCACCGGCACCAGCAGTGGTGAGAGAAGATGACAACAATGACCTGTGCCAGCGAGTGGCACGAATCGAGAGTGCCATTCAGTTGCTAGTGCAACAGTTAGCTGGACAGCCAGGGCCGCAACAAGGAGTAAGGGGGCCAGCCGGCCAGGTGGCAGGTGAGAGTTGGGCCCTCCCATGGGAGAGGAATGACAACGCCGTGGGGGCATCCAATCCGACATCCACGGGGATCAGGGGGACAGTCCTGGGGACTGCCAGTGGAGAAACCGCACTGCAGCAATCGGGCGCGGTCACCCAAAACCAGCTGGTATGGTGGAATAGGGCGTGGGTCTTTGTGCCCGCCCCCCTCCCCCTGAGCCTGCATTTGGCCCCTGGCCAGCCCCAATGGGGGCGGGCCTGGTGTCAGGTCCAACCGCAACTCCCATAGGAGCACGAATTCAACAGGTGTGGGCTCCCGCATCCCCGAATCCACTGACACTAAACACCGGGGCGCCAACGACCTAGGCGCATATGGTTGGTGTAGGCCAGCCTCCCCCAGTGGGCAGGGGGTACATGATGGTATCAGCCCCCATCGGTGACCATCTCCTCCCAGCGACCAGAGAAAAGATCTGGAAGGGGAAGTAAGTGGACATCTTCACCCTATTGTTCAGCGATCCCATTGTGGATCCAACTGAACAGGACGATAAGAAAGAAAAGGAGCGCTTTAAGCGCCCAAAAGCCGAGCGGAATTGGACGAATTGGACCGCGGCTTTCTCCATTTACCAGGATGTAATGATACAAGCATACCCTGGATGGGCCGCTGATCTGCTTAAATACACTGACATAGTCCGACGAGCGTACGAGGCAGGCCCGGCTAGGGCATGGCTGCGATATGACAAAGTGTTTTGTCATCGCGCCGCATTCACCCCGGGACTCAGGTGGGACCTGCACGCCAACGATCTTTGGCTCAATTACATGAGTGGATCAGAGAATGTGCCCAGGTTGGACAGCGGTCAACTTTTGGCACTGGGAGGGGCTTCGTGAGCATCGGAATTCTTTTGTGAAAAAGGAAAAAGTGCACCAGGGTCTTCCCAAGGGCAGTGTTATGAGTTTGGTTGCTCCGGAAAATGTTCACGGGCAACTTGCAGATTTCGACACTCATGCTCCACCTGTGGGGGCCATCATGGGAACTCCGTTTGTCCGCGGGGGAGGCCCACCACAAGGGGCAAACAGTTTCCCTATGGGAAGGGTGGGGCCGGGTCTGGTGGCACGAGTGCCACTGGAAAAAGCCACAACCCCAGTTAAGGCCGCCCAGCTTGAGACTGCCCTCCTCAACCACCCCGACAAGGAGGAGGTGGCATATGTGGTTAGGGGTTTTCAGTTTTTTTTTAGAATACCAGCCCACGAGGTGCAGCAGCAAAGGGTAGCCCCAAACCTGAAGTTGGTAGTGGGGTTGGAACACGTGGTCTGTAGTAAAATCGAGAAAGAGAGAGCAGAAGGTCGGGTAGCCGGCCCTTTTCCGGCCCCTCCCTTTAGCAACATGGTTGTTTCCCCATTGGGGTTGGTGCCCAAGAAGGCCCCCAGAGAATTCCAGTTGATCCACCACTTGTCCTACCCTCGGGGGCGGGGGGTGTCGGTCAATGATGTGATACCCAAGGACCTTACATCGGTCCGGTATGCTTCATTCGACTCCGCAGTGTCCCCAGTGAGGTCCTTCGGCCCCGGCGCAGTGTTGGGAAAATGCAACATTAAGTCTGCTTTTTGCCTGCTCCCAGTGAGTCCAGATAGTTTTACCCTCCTCGGATTTCATTTCGACGGAGAGTCCTACTATGATAAGGCCATGCCAATGGGCTGCTCCATTTCGTGCTCCGCCTTCGAGAGGTTCAGCTCTCTGATTGGATGGATAGTGGAACAGCGGTCCATGGGAGGGGGGCTGACAAAATACTTAGACAATTTCCTCTTCATCGGTAGGGAGAGCACGAACGAGTGTCTGGAGCTTATGGGAATTTTTCACGAGGTGGCCGAAGAGTTAGGCATTCCACTAGCTCACGAAAAAACTGAAGGGCCTGCAACTAGGTTGACTTACCTCGGGATAGAACTGGACACGGTTATGGCCATCTCCCACCTCCCCCAGGACAAGCTGACCTCATTATGGTAAAAAATAGAGGAGTGCTTGGGGGCGGCGAAGGTGAAAGTTCGCCACCTCCAATCGGTTTTAGGTAGCCTGAATTTTGTGTGTCGAGTGGTGGCCCCAGGCTGGGCGTTCTTGTCATGACGATACGCAAAACTGATGGGTAATCCCCCACCACCACCATCACGTCAGGGTTACAAAAGAAATGAGGGAGGATTTCCAAATTTGGGCCACCTTCTTGTCCAAATTCAATGGTACCAGCTTCTGGAGAGACCGTTTGTTGCTCGAGGCAGAGCTTCAAGTACACTTGGATGCTGCGGGTGGGGCAGGTTTTGGGGTAATTTTTAGGGCCCGATGGGTGGCAGCCCCATGGCAAAGTGAATGGGCGGACCAGGGAATCACCAAGGATGTTACCTTCCTGGAGCTCTTTCCCATCATGGTAGCAGTTCAATTATGGTCAAGCGAGATAACGGACCGATCTGTATTATTTTGGTGTGACAACCAGGCTGTAGTGCACATCATTAATACCCAGTCCTCCCGATCACCGAGGGTTATGAAGCTCGTGAGGGCGTTCATGCTCACTTGTCTTAAATTTAACATCCTTTTCCAAGCCAGGCACGTCCCAGGGCTAGACAATAGTGTAGCCAACACCCTCTCTCGCTTCCATATCGAGCGTTTCCGTCTGCTCGCACCACAGGCCAGACCGACCCCAGAGCCCTTACCCCCAGCAATCTGGAGCCTTGGGTCATAGAGCTGCGCATCGCAGTTTTGGGATCCCTGGCGCCGCGAACAAGAGCTGCTTATGACAGAGCCTTTCGGGAATTCCAGCTATACTGGTCAGCACAAGGGTGGGTCCGGGGTTTCCCGATCCCAGAGGATGAAATGCTTCAGTTTGCCCTACACCTGTGACACAGAGGGGTGGCCCTGGGCACCATTGCAGGAAAGTTGTCCGTGCTGGGCTTCATGAGTAAACTAACAGGACACATACCCCCCTGACCGGGGCTTTTTTGCAAGGTGCCTTATTGAGGGATGGCACAGGGAACAAGGCAGGCGACCTGACCACCGGGCCTCTATCACCCCACCCTTGATGTTGAATATAAGTGAGGTCTTGCCCCAGATTTGCTTTGATAATTATGATGTTTTGCTATTTAACTCAGTTTTTAAGCTAGCATTCTTCGGAGCCTTCTGCGTAAGCGAATTAGTGTCTGAATCGACAAGGGATACCGCAGAGAGGGCATTGCATCTTGGCGACGTACAAATCAGTCCAGCAGGGATGACCCTGCATATACGTAATTCAAAGACTGACCAGAAGGGCAGAGGCCAACTCGTGAAACTGAACAGGGTCGAGGTTGGCGACTTGTGTCCAGTCAGGGCTATCGAGGCATTCCTCGCACCACGTCGGGCCACTCCCGGCCCCCTGTTTAGACATGCCAAAGGGCACCAGTTGACTAGATACCAATTCACAGCGGTGCTCCGTGCGGCTCTGTCCCATCTCGGGTTGCCGCCAGCCACTTTTGGGACGCATTCATTCCGGATTGGTGTGGCCACAGCCGTGGCAGAGGCTGGCATGTCTGAACAGGGTATCTGGGCGGTGGGATGTTGGAGGTCGGGGGCATACCGCACATATGTGAGGTCCGCCCCCTTACATTACCAGTTCTGAATTCTTTTTCATTTCCTAGGTGCACCCCCCCAGTCGCGGAAGCGTGTGTGGATCGTTGGCCACAGCCTGGTGAGATGGGCGGGCAAGGCCACCAATCAGACCAACTGGGGATCACAGCTAGGTTTATCATCACAAGCTGAGATCCACTGGAAGGGCAGGGGAGGTATGAGATGGCATCACCTCGTACCGACCGTCCAGGTGCCAAAGCAGGGGCCCCTGCCCGATATCGTGATCCACCTAGGTGAGAATGACATCCTGCACCTAAAAGGCATCAAACTGATCAAGAATATCAAGAGGGACCTGTGGGTAATCAAAAAACGGTTCCCATTGACCCTCATCATTTGGACTGACTTAGTCGAACGGATGAAGTGGGGACCAGGGGTGCACCCCAGGAAGATTGATGGGACTCGGAAGGTTGTGAACAGGGATGTGGGAAAGTGGCTCACAAGTTTAGGTGATGAGCGCATCGATAGTTGGGCACTGACCCATAAATGCCCTCGGCTTTTCAGACAGGATGGTGTCCATTTGTCACCAGAAGGTAGCGAGCTGTACCTGGGTGCCTTGAAAGGGACCCTAGGGTGGGTGTTAGATAGGTTGTGCAAGTAGGTGGGGGTCAGGGTCATCCGGGTTTGCCGGCGACCCCTTTGTGGCAGGGGTCCAGTACTATAGGTTAGAATAGGACAGATAAGTCATAAGTAAGAGTCATCTCCTTAAGAGATGGGGTGGCCCATTCACCGGAAGGCGGGATATAGCAAGCGGTGGGGCAACTTCCCTGGGAGGGGCATCGAGTGAGGGCGGTAGGGACAAGTATGGTCCCCCGTTGGCAGGCGCCCTCATCGTTACTCAAGTTGAGAGTTATGGTCCCCCTCACCTGTGGCCGGTGTCACTGAGAGGGGGAGACGTTATAGACATGTTGTGGGTGGTAATCGAGGGTATATCGGAACCACCCATGGGGTTCTTCGTTCGATCGAATGTTTTAAGAAGCAATACTGGACTTGTATCGCAATAGGCGATTACCCCCACCTGAATTATGATTACTGTTTGATTAAATAAAGAGTGCAGCCGTTCAAATCCCAATCGTGTTGTCTTGTCTCCTTTCAGTGCGTTGGCAATGGGATGTCATAATAATTACTTGCTACTTATTTTTCATTCATTTCTTTTTACTTATTTTTCAGTTGCATTCCCTACGTGTAATAAAGGGGTTTCTACTAGGGCTGAAACTCGCATCGCAATTCTCAAAAATCTTATCAAGAATTGGCTTCTCGATGAGATATTCAGAGTCAAGAATCTTGCAAGAATCAGGCTTCTTGCTGGCGTTCTCACAAGATTTTCAAAAATAGCTGCTGCCCGTTGTGCATGCATAGAATGACTGCAGCAGCAATTGTTCACACGTGCAGAATGACTGGAGCGGCCATTTTTCGCATGCGCAGAACACTTGGGGGGGAGGGTCTCTAGAATCTCACGAGATTTTTGTTAAATGCTTTGTACATGAGCAAAATGGCTGCTGAGGGGCATGCAAACCCAGAGCAGTCAGGGAAAGACGGCTACAACTCAGATAAGCTCCCAGTGTTGCCTGCGTTACCCCAGAAGTACTGAAACAACCTAAGTTCAGGTAGGGACAAAGGCACCTTAGAATTGCAATGGCCCCGATCCCACTTCCTAGGCTCTGAGTTCTGTGCTGTGCCATATAGATTAGGCTGTCTGCCTGCAATTTGTTACAGGCAGAAAGTGGGTGTGATTTGAAAATTATTGATAACAATGAGAGTCCTGACATCCTAATACTGTCCATCTCTTGCAGAACCTCCTTTGTAAATTGTCCAAAATGCAAGACCTGGGTCAGGCTGCCATTACTCAAGTGTTTGCAATGCACACTTCCCAGGGAGAACCCTGTATCATTCCTTTTAAATTACTATAGACTTACTCAGGCTGACTCCTGACCTCCCCGTTGTACCAAGGAAATCTTGGACATGTCTGCTGGCTGGTACCGTTTCATCTTTCTACATTCCTTAAAAATGTCATCAGCAAAGAGGCATTCTTCTTGTGCTGACAGCTAAGAAGCAGAGCTGAAAACGGCTAATCTACTTCCAACTGGGGGATGAACTGGTAGCAGGAAAAGTTAATTTCCCTCCACAATTTTCTGTACTCTGAGCTTTCCCTTTGGTGGATTAGGGCATGGTATCTAACTTAAAATATTATGCATCTTCCAGACTATCACCATGCAAGAATAGTGGAATTACATTTTGGGAATAAGTGTTCAAGTAAGCAGTTCTTTCCTGCTTTTCTGTCTTTTAATTACATCTGAAATGAGATTTTGCAAAAATGAAAATTCCAATCAAAATCCCTGTTCTCGATACCATCTTGGTCGAATTCTCGGTGCTCCAAAAGACTTGATCAACATTTAATTTCTCGATTTACTGATAATATGCTTACCAGGATTCCGTTTACCACTGCTGTTTCCTGCTTTGCCATCACTTTCAAATCCCAAGACCTAACACCGACACAATCCCGCATTTCTTATATCTACTCTGCACTCATTTTCCCTTGTACTTCCTTGTCACAGGGAAGCCAGTGTGGTATAGATGATAAGGTGCTGGACTTCGACCTGGGAAGCCAGGTTCAAATCCTGCCCCACCCATAAACTCACTTGGTGACCTTAGGTAAGTCACAACCGCTCAGCTTCAGTTCCCCGCCTGTAAAAATGGGAATGTATGTGTGTCTGTCTCTCTCTGTGTTCCCTCACCCTTGTTAACCTTAGATTCTAAGCTCAATGGGCAGGGAGCTGTCTCCCAAATGTGACTGTAAAGCGCTGTATAAGCATGGTAGAGCTATAGAAATAATGAGTGGTAGTAGTATGCAGATTCCTGCAGTTCAGTTGCAGATTGGTCAAAGAAAAGGGAACATAACTCAACAATTCTGATTGGAGACATTGGAGTCTAAGTTAAAGGGCACTGGGGGGAGGTTAAGGGGTAGGCTATTAGAACAGAGACTGGCTCAGAAACACAGAAACAACAAACCCAGAAGTAAAACAGTACCCTCAGCAATGGGGTAAGCGGTGCATAGTACGCAGTTAATGGTAAGCAGAATGTTGGTAACTGAGGACCTTTTCACACAGGCGGCCCTCCCCCGTACACGTGTGTGGTGGTGGTAGGCGCCCGTGTGAACGCCAACTGCGGTGGGTGTGCGGTGGGTGGCGTCCGTGGGAATGGTGCACAGTACACAGTGGTTGGGGTGTGTGCATGCTCTCATGCTCCACCCATCACCAATGCATGGAGCAACGGGCTCCAATGCACACCCACCTCCACCCACCATGGGTGCACACCCATCTCCACACCCATTTGAAAATGGCCTGAATCTTGTGGTACAGTGGTATTGTGAGAATTGAGAAATCGCAGTACTATCAGGAAATCGATCCTGGCTCCTAATATGGTAAAATTACTTGCCAGTAAAAAAATTGCTGCTCACTTTAGCACTAACATTAATCTTGCGTGTACCCCAGAGCTTTGAAGAACAGTAGAGCATGGTGCTGTGTGTGCCTAATCGATCGCTTACAGTGTTTGAGGGTTGTGACAGTGTATGCGTATGTACATATTGGAAATAAACATGTCAGTGAGAGCAATCCAATGCCCTGCGGACCCTGCACTTGCACATGTGTGTGTAGTCACACGTGAGTCACGCACANTGACAGTGTATGCGTATGTACATATTGGAAATAAACATGTCAGTGAGAGCAATCCAATGCCCTGCGGACCCTGCACTTGCACATGTGTGTGTAGTCACACGTGAGTCACGCACAAACCGTGCGGAGCCACATTGTGGGAACTGTGTGCCCTGCAGAAACCGCACGCATGCATCCACATACGTTCACATGGCCCACAGGACGTTGGATTGGTCTCATTAAGTGCAATTGTTCTTTTTCTGCAGGCCAGTACTTTCTAAATACTGAATTGGCCTTGTGGCCACTTTTAGCCCAGAGTCCTCCAGCATGCTGGGAAGGAAAGAGATGACCCCGTGAGAGTAACTTCAGGTAGTATTAAAGCTGTAACTGAGATTTTCCAAAATTGAGGCTGCTGCTATAACAGAGATTTTTTAAAAGCTGTGGGATGAGTAAACATAGTTTCTCTTCTCCACCTTACAAAGCAGTCACTGGTTAGACTGAGGGATTTCCCCTCTGTAGAAGAATAGATGATCATGGTCATATCTAGGATGTACCCTCTTACAGAAAAGTCTAATCAGCAGATAAGATTGTGCTGAGTTTGAAGAAGATGGGGAAATCATCATTTTTGTCTTTGGTATTTAGAAGCATCTATGCATGGCAGTGATGGAAAAACTTAGAAAGGTGAACTTAGGGACTTCTACTGAGGTTCAATGCCCCATTAAGAATGCCCCAAAAGAGCTTGTTTAATGTAGTATGATTTAAGTGTCTCAGTTCCTCTCCTGTACAAGCTATGATGTTGTCTTGAAGCGAATCTGACAAAGGACAGAGAGGGCTATTGGTTTCAGATGTGTTCTTGAATCTAGAGAAGTTTAAATCCCAAGCTAGCTATTCAAGAGACTATTGGATCTCAGATGTCATTAATACAAGAGAGTGAGGTCACGGGTGGTTTAAACAATACAACTTGAAAAGTCTTTGAAAGACATATAGTAGGCACTGACAAAAGAAGCTGATAGCATTTGGAGAAAAGCAATAATGCCACAATGTTTTTCTGTTTTTGATCTGCAAGGCAAAGAAGGAAAATGATGCGAAGTAGGGGAAGAGACTGAGAAAAAGTGCTGAGAATCTGCAGGGTGCAATGTGTACAAATAGAATCACCATTCACTTTCTTGCTAAAGCAACAGATAATACCAAACACAATGACCAAACAAAAAGGGGTCAGTATATGGATGTGGGGAAATTCTTAGGGCTCATTCACACAAACCATGTCAGAGTCAGGGAAGCTGACACGGAGCACAGTCGGTGCTGTTTCACTCATAGGGAGGGGTTTGTAATGCCACAAAGTAACCCTCTACATACATCCCCATCCACAATAGTGGATGCCAGTCTGAGCTGCCATCTGTGTCAGTGTATTAGCTGATAGTGTGTTCAGCTGTGAATGTGCCCTATGCAACACAGCACACTCAAATGCAAGGAAAAAGGCAATGGCGGCTGGTGAATTTTTAGGCTGGAGGGAATGTGGGCTGCACCACTTTGGGGCAGGGTCACTTAAAACTTACACATTACTCTGGAATATAAAATAACTTAAAAAAAACACAAAAAAACCAATGAATCCATTTCTGCTTCTCTCCTCTTCAGAGAGTGCACCTCTGGGAGTAGGTTGCAAGTTCAATATCTGGGTTTAATATGGATCTAGTCCAGAAATTCTCTTGAAGTCTAATCTGACAAGTTTGCCTTTCGGGCCTGAAATCATCTCACTCCAAAAGCAAGACACACACCTATGTGGAAGATAATTTGTTTGGTCTTGCTTTCTGTCCACTCACTCACACAGGGAATACAATCATTTTAGAACTGGGGGTGTGGGGGGAGGATGTATTACTACAGGAAAGAAAGACCAGACAAGTTGTCTTCTGCTAAGATGTGTGTCTTGTAGGGATGGGCGAATGAGGTTCGGGAGTTCGGACTGAACTCGACCAGTTCGGTCGACTGAACCGAACTCGATTTTCCAACCGAACCGAATTTCCAAACTCGATTCTGTTCGTCCATCCCTATAAGATAATATTCCATTTAGTTCAATAGGGTTTGAATTTCTGAACTCTGTTCAGAAGTTCGGAGTTTGGACCGAACTTCCGAACCAAACTCGATTTTCGAACCGAACTGAATTTCTGAACTTGGTTCTGTTCCCCCATCCCATGTGTCTTGTTCTTGCAGCCATACAATTTTGGTTCAAAAAGGCAAAGTTCTTCCTCAGATCCAGCTGTAGTAGAGTACAGCTAAGGTGAGAGCAAGTGTTCCCGTTCTGAAAGGAAATACCAAAATTTTGGTAGTGCTTGCAAGTGTCTGTCAGTCTCCAGTGATTCTGTGTTTTCTAGGGATGTGACCAGCCTTCCATGTTTTCCATTTTTGTTATTTAAAAATGTTTTTTGTTATGGTTATTAACAACAATGTTGTTTTTGTTATCGTTGTTGTTATCGGTACCGGTATCATTATCGGTACCGGTATAGTTATCGGTAGTTTCAAACCATCATTTTATCTATCTAATCAATTATCTATATAATCTAATCAAGTATCTATATAACAATTCTAATCTAATCTATATGTCTATATATAGATTATATATATCTAATCTATGTCTATTATATATATATAATATATAACAATTCTAATCTAATCTATGTCTATTATATATATATATATATAATAGACATAGATTAGATATATATAATCTATATATAGACATATAGATTAGATTAGAATTGTTAAGGGTTGTGACAGTGTATGCGTATGTACATACGCCAGAGGGCCCCCCCCCCAAATTGGTTTTGGGAGGCAGCAGGCATTGAGCAATCACAGAGTGCCATGAGACTGCTGGGGCCTGCTTGCGCTGCTCATTGGCCAGCGATACATCCATCAGATACTGCTGAGCTGCTCACCCCTCCCAACACAGGCACAGTTCAAGAGTTCAACCCTGTATAAGGCTCTGAGATGCCTGCTTCCTCCTCCCCCTCCACATTTCCCCTCCAAAACCCAATTACTACAACACTAATAATAACAACAACAATAATGACATTGTAGTTTTCATTATCGTCATTGTTATTCTCGGTTGTCTTTTTTGTTATCGTTATCATTATTCTCGGTGGTTGTTTTCATTATTGCAATAACAAAAATGAAAAGTCACCTGGCTCCCAGCTTGTTGCCCTTTTGTCAGGCCTGTAAGACCTGGCTTTTAGTCTTGGCCTTTGGGGGAGGAGGGGAGTGAGGGTGGGTTTTCGGCAGTGGCTCTACCTCCTTTATTGTTTTAATGATGAACTGATTGTTTTAGAACCCTTTTTGTATTATTTTTAATGTATGGTTTTAATATGTTGGGAGCTACCCTGAGCTGCCTTAGGGCTGGAGGGAGTGGGGTATAAGTTTTTAAATAAATAAATACATAAATAAATAAAATGAGTTTCCATTATCGTTTTTGTAATAACAAAAATGACATGCACACCCCTAGACTGCTTTCACCATTTTGTCATCACTTTCTGGGACTTTTTCATCACTTTCCAGGAATTTAACGACAGTTTTATGGCAGTTTTACAACACTTTTGGCAATTTCCAATACTCCCCTGGTGCTTAGATGGCAAGGTTTCATCTCCACAGCCCTGGGTGTGTGTGCAGGGCACATCTGTTCAGTATGCAAATAGTATTGGAAAATGGCAAAAACAGCAAGAAAACCAGTCAGTTCTCCATGTCGTGCGAGTCTTGGCAAATGGCCAGCTTCTGATGGAAGCAGCACTCACTAAGATTTTTCATTTCAGGTCTACAGGAGAGTCCCTGATCAGACACAAAGTAAACCCAATGGGCTAAATTTGAAAGCTACCCCTAAACCATCTCTCTCTGCTAACAACAACAAGAAGGACAGAAAGGCAGCAACAATGGTTCTGTGAAAATCGGATGACTCAGAACACTGCTGCAACAGCCCCACAGCCTTTTCCCTCCTTCCTCCACTCCCGGACTTCTCATTTTGGAAAGGCAGTTTGCTGTTTGCCCTGAACCAACAAAGCAGCCCCTCTCCCACCTTGCTTGGTTGCTGGCTGCCAGAAGCCACCTGCCCAGAAGTTTCCTCACTGGAAAGCAAGCAAGCCGCCTCTCTGCCTGTCACATGGTACTCTGGGATGCTCTCTGCTAATGGCTGCCTGGAGCAAGCTCTGGCAGGCACAAAGCAAGTCCCATACCAGCAGTCCTATTTTCTGCTGCCATTGGCTAGGGGCAATAGGAATATTGCCCCAAGATTACTCCAATTGGCTGGATTCCTCCATAGCAACCCAATATGAGAGACTCCAGCCCCTCCCCTAAACTGAATGGAGTATGTGCAATTTGGACAGGCAGTGTTTCACCCAGACATGTTCAGTGAAGCTCAAGGTTGAGGCAGAACAGCTGTTGCTAGACTGTTCCCAGACTGGGCTAGCACCCCCTCCCACCCCTTACAGCTTCCTGTAATGGATTGAAGCAGACTGGTGAATCAGATTATGCGAATCTGTAGACTAGTGTGTTAGGCAGTTGCCTAATTCAAATCTGCTGTTGTGGGTTGATTACTATGTTCTTCCTGGAATGCTGATGTAATGCAGATTGTACTTGTAATGGAGTTGTGTGTTTGTGCCTGTCCCTAAGGTGGCATCACCTATAACCAGCAATATGCTTTCCCTGAAGCAGCCACAGTTTTACTGGGGAAAGAGCCTATTTGGCTGTATGGAGGAGCCTCTCCTGAAAAGGTTCTGTTTACAGTTAATAGAAAACTATGAACCTGATTCCACATTTCTTTAAATCACTGAGTGCCATGCAAATGTTCACCCACCACAGACCTAGCTCATAGTAGCATAACATCTTAATATGCAGTAGCGCAGCACATTCCCATAATGCTCATCTGGTTGCAGTTTTGTTTTGCAGAAATTGTGAAGTGTGAGAATTTTGAAGCACAAATAATACACCTTAGCTGCTGCCAAATCTGTGAGTATACATTGCATCCCAAGCCAAGATTAAGATCCAATACATAGTTTTGTTTTATTTACACTGAGACTGAGTTTAAGGAGGTGACTTTCCGAATGCAATTACTGGTTGTAGCTGTTTCTGGCACAGTACTTTGTTAGAATCTAGATGTGGAAATTGTCTCATGCTTTATTCCCTGCTCACCTATCAGAACAGGAAAACTCCACAGGATTCGTACAGCTAATAATCATTTTAAAGAAAAAGTTGCTTCTAAATTT
>QEPC01012389.1:4698201-4713370 GCA_003113815.1 Sphenodon punctatus
TGGGTTTGTCTTCTTGAGCAATTGTCCCACTTTTGCTAGCCTGCTTTTCTGGGACCTGCTTGGTTGGCAAAATGATTTTAAAGTGGGTGCACTGCTGATGGTGGGCCATGCTGTGGGTATGGTTGGCTTTTTAAAAATTTCTGCATACAGTTGCACTGTTTGGGTTTGTCTTCTTGAGCAATTGTCCCACTTTTGCCAGCCTGCTTTTCTGAGCACTGCTTGGTTGGAATAATGATTTTAAAGTGGGTGCACTACGGATAGTGGGCCATGCTGTGGGTACAGTTGGCTATTAATTAATTATTATTATTATTATTATTTCTACATGCAGTTGCACTGTTCGGGTTTGTCTTCTTGAGTGATTGTCTCACTCGTGCTAGCCTGCTTTTCTGGGCACTGTTTGGCATAATGATTTTAAAGTGGGTTCACTTTATAATCATTAAAGGAAAGAGTTCTGAGTTCTGGGGATTTCCAAGATCCAGAGTTCTGAATTCCGGGTCCTTGATCAAATTTCTGAAGTTCGGCCAAGTACCAGGTACTCAGAACTTGCTCCGAGTACCCGGAAGGTCTATTCAGTATAGCCCTAGTTATAAGTGATGCCACTCATTTGAAGCTCTCCATGTTTATTCAGAGCACATTGTCAGCGCAGATGGCATTGTTGCTACTGACGAGCAGCTCTGAATACTGAGAACATAGAACGATTGACATTTTAAAAAGTAAACATGGACACTTTTCATCCAGAAGATGCTGCCACTACTACAGCTGCTGATATTGCTTCTGAAACTGACAGTAGTCATGGGTGTCTAATGTCAGTTCAAACTGAGAAGCTACAAAGTATAAAGGAACCCTCTGAACGTGATTCCCCTAGCTGTCTAGCAGCACTTAAAAGCCTTGACTCCCTGGAGTGGGACGTGGTTGGATAAAGAAAACGACTAACAATTATTCCATAGATTTGTTTCTTAACCATTTTTCTTTGTTCTTCAGTTCTATTTGGGCAGAGGAAGTAATACCAATGCTCATTACACTTACTGCCCTGAAACAGCATATGCAACTACTAACATCAGCACAAGTTGCTGTATGATGCTTGCTAACTGTATTAAACACTATGGTTTGTCTTGTGGGTGGGGAGGAATCTAATGGAGTCCCATCAAATTATATTATAAAACTATAAAACAGTACTATAAAACAAACTTGTTATTGAACACAAGCAAATGCTAATTTCCAATCATGTTCATACACTGCTTGGAGGGCAAGTTCTTTGCTCCTTGCTTTCTGGGTAATTTAAAGTTCAAACTTTGTAAGCCTGGCCAGAGCAGTGCTTAAACAAAGAACTTGCAAGCAAGCTGCTGACATAGTTTTCCCAGCCAGTGCAGATGGGATGAACTGTGCTACAAGGCATTCTTGAAAAATAGTGATAGAAAACTTACAGCAAGCCTTATGCAGCCCAGGGAAAACCCTGTACTGACCACTGAAGCAAGTTCACAATCCCAGCCCACCCCAAAGTTCCTTTGTCCGGTGCTTTTTACAACGGGGTACCATCCCCCAAATCTGCTTACAAAGCCCTTTTTAGGCTCCCAGCCTCCCTCTGTGGCTGTCTGGCTGTCCGAGTAAGCCCCTTAACCTGGTCCCCTGATGACACAGGGCCCTTCTATCTTCTGCTGCCCTGGGGGAGCCCTGATACAGGTGCTAGCCTGAGCCCTGCCCCTCCCTCAGTCCCTTCTAGCTGGGAACTCTTGCTCTTTATTCCTAGTTGCAGGTTAACTGCCTCTTAATTGCCCTCATTGGAGGGAGTGGGGCAAAAAGACTGTCCCGCTTCCTCTCTGATGGAACCCACCCCCTCAGAGCATTGTGTCACCATGTCTCTCTGTATGGGGTGGGTTATGTCAGAAAGATGGCAAGAAAGTCCCTATTGCCAGCCCCCTTTATGACATGGACAGCCCTCGGGCAGGTGGCAGAACCAGATTAGTGAGCTGGGGAGGGGGGAGAAACCCTCAGGATCAATAGTGTCCGCACCCTTCTTCCCCACCACCCAGCAATTGCATTGATAGTGCCAGCGTCTTGCCTTCCACCTGTAAAAAGAGCAGTGGCACCCTCCAACAGCAGTGTTGGCAGCACCTGAGGACCCATTCATCCCAGGATCCTCTCTCCAGATTGCTTGAGCCAGTGCCAGGGAGGGAGCCCCAGCCAGATGTAGAGTCTCAGGGTACAGCTGCAAGACTCCACTCTGCCACTGCTGCTGGGGAGGAGGGGTGTAGGGAGGGTCGGCAACTGCTGCTGTTGCTAGGGGGAGGCACCACTGCTCTTGATCCCAAGGGCAGCTGCTACCGCATGCCCCTGTAAGCCCAATTTTCTCCAGACCTAGAGAAATCAGGGCTTATCTGGAGCGGGAGACTGCGTTACAATTTGGAATCTCCATTATAAACACAGTGGTGTGCATGTTGCTTTTGTTGTTATGAAAACATTTTCGTAAAAACATTTTTGTTGTTATTTCATGCAATAACGAAAACGACAATCGATAATGATGATAATGAAATGTCATTATCTTTGTCGTTATTAGTGCTGTGACAGTTGGGTTTTGGAGGGAAAATATGGAGAGGGGAAGAGGGAGCAGACATCTTGGAGCCCTAAACAGGGCTGAACTCTTTAACTGTGCCTGTGTTGGGAGGGGCAGTATCTGATGTATCGCTGGCCAATGAGCAGCGCAAGCAGACCCCAGCAGTCTCATGGCACTCTGTGATTGCTCAATGCCTGCTTCCTCCCACAACCAATCAGGGTGGCTCTGGGGGAGGGCACTGCAACCCTTCATAATGGGAGGGCCAGGCCTTTTATCTCCGTTCTGTAAGAGCTCTGCTTTTCAGGTTGCGTTTACAGAACTGTGGTGCTTGCACACAAAAAATCCTCCTCAGCCCTCATTGTATTACCAATACCTTTCCTTCTTCCTACCTTACATTTTACCTTCTCCCTTTCTCTGCCCTTCTCCCCCCTGTACATTAGATATAGATAGGTAGTGTGTGGAATAGTTATATAGATAATCATTTTCCTTTTCCCTTCCCCTGTCTACCTTAGATTTAGAAGATAGATATTAGTTGTGTACATATATATTTATTTTATTTATTTATTTATTTCAAACATTTATGAGTCACCCCATATGCCTATGGCATCCCGGGGCGATGTACAACTAAAACATTCCTGAACGTTTTTAATTTTTTTAAAAAAAACCTCCACAATTTAAAACATCACAGGGATAGGAGAGAATAAAAAAATAAGGGCAGGGAAGGTAAAAAAAACCTTATCCCACCCTCCCCAAAGGCCTGGGCGAACAGCCAGGTTTTACAAGCCCGCTGAAATATTAGGAGGCTTGGGCCAGGCGAGTTTCCTCCAGGAGGGAATTCCAACATCGTGACCCGGCCACTGAGAATGCCCTCTCCATCGCGGCCCCTTGCTTAAAATGAGGGACCTCCAAGAAGGCACCTCCGGCAGACCGAAGAAGCCACTCTGGGGCGCGGAGGGTGAGGCGGTCCCTGAGGTATGAGGGACCAAGACCATGAAGGGTCTTATAGATCATTACCAATACCTTGAACCTGGCTCGGCATGCTATTGGCAACCAGAGCAGAGTCCAGAGCATAGGTGTTATATGTTCCCGACGACCTGTCCCCATCAGGAGATGGGCCGCTGCATTCTGCACTAGCTACAGCCTCTGAACCAGGAACAAGGGTAGCCCCATGTAGAGCATGTTGCAGTAATCCAGCCTCGAGGTGACAAAGGCATGGATAAGGGAGGCCAGGTCTGGCCTGGAGATGTATGGACACAGCCTCCGCACCAGATACAACTGGCAGAAAGGTGGCCTTTGCCACCGCCTCCATCTGTCGATCCAGGCAGAGATCCAGGTCCAACGCCACCCCCAGACTCCGAACCTACTGAGCTATAGGAGGGCGAACCCCCCCCCCATCAGGGGGGCCACCACCTCCCTCACCCTCCCCACCACCATCACCTCCATCTTATTGGTATTTAGACTAGTCTGTTTTATTATATATATTATTTATATATATATACAGAGAGAGAGAGAGAGATATGCTTAGAAAGCAACTGAACAGCACAACTCTCAAGGAAGCTCTGGATCCGAGGAGGATGTAGTCAATCAATAATTTAATAATATTTTTTTGTAGATGTAGATTGATAAACAGAGGTAGATGGAAAAATAAAAAGCTGATGCTGAAGTTGGAGCTAAATGTTTATAATGTTCTTGGAATTGATACTGATACAAAAAATTTTTTGTTTGAAATGATACCAATAACGAAAATGACATTGTCGTTAATAACAATAATCAAAATGACATTTTTAATAACGAAAAAGAAAAACGAAAAAGACATGGGGGCCTGGTGCACACCCCTAAAACACAGAGAAGTGGCAATCTTACCCAGTTGTATTTATTATACTTTAATAGGCTTCAGAGGTCTAGTGTTAGGGTGATGGATAGCTGTGGGCCTAGCAGAACTTCCCTAACACATTCCAGTGGTGGCTAATGGAATGGAGAGGCGGGGCCACCAAGAGTAGGGCAACTAGGGTGACCCAACTCCCTCCTTTCCTCCTGTTCCTTCTCCAGGCTGTTGTTTTTTCCAAGGGAGGCAATCTGCACTGAAGCCAAGTTTGGCCTTTTGGGGGTTGCATGCAAAGGAGCGGAACATGTGGGTCACTGTGAGAGTAGGGGTGAAGGTCTCTGAGTTGTGCCAATGGTGCTCCACGAGCAAGTGCTTTTGTTCTGAAGCAGCTGGCTCCTTGTCTGAAGTGAAGGAGAAGCAAATTTGGAGGGAAAGGGAGGGGAGAAACATAGTATTCAGAATACATTCACATTGCAGTAGAACCCAGAGACACTGAGCTGACTGCTGTAAAAACACAGTTGGACAAAAGTCTTTACTCCCTAAAGCTTTCAGTCTGACTAGAGAAAGTGCCATGTAGTGCATCATACAGAGATTAGTCAGTTGACAGTTACCAATCAGTGTAGAGGCTGACAGACTGCCAATTGTCTGGCAATTGGGTTGCTGCAGTTACCCTTACAGCACCATACTAGATGGTAGGGATGGAACTTTCGGTTTCAGAAAGAACTGAAAGTACTCAATAATGGTCATTTTGAATTAATCAGAAATTTCGGTTCTTATTCAGTATCAGTTGTATCAGATCTTTTGCACTGATTTTTGTATCAGATTTTTAACACTGCAGTTTGTTGACTTCAATGGGAAAACCACAATGTCAAAAATCTGACACAATTTCAGTGCAAAATATCCGATACTACAACTGATACTGATATGAGAACTGAAATACATGAGAACAGAAACTGAAAGTAACTGAAACCGAATTTTTGCCCAGAGTCCCACCTGTACTAGATGGGAACAAATAGCCAGCAAGAGCAGTGTAGCCTAGTGGCTAAGGTGCTAGACTTGGACCTGGGGGAGCAGTGCTGAAATCTCCTCTTAGCTTTGCACTGGAACCTTCTTTACAAGGTAGCAACCTTCTGATCAGAACATGTGGAGGAGTTGCTTGTAAACAAACAGCATTATCTCCCAGTCCGATCGGTGTCCCCCGCTGCTGCTGCTGCTGCTGGAGCACTACTAGATGGCAGAGGCAGGTGAGGAATGGGGGTTGGAGCCAGGGAGGGGAGGCAGAAGAACTTATTGGGGGAGAAACTTGGAAGCACAGTTGCCTTCACATGCAGGAAATATTTTGCACCAGTTAATACCGAATACAATGTTGCTTTCACACTGCTGGACAGCGAGGATTTATTTCAATCGGACAGCATAAAGGTAAGTAGCTATGAACTGCGGATTACTTAGGTGCAATATTGACAACAATATTTTGAATTAGGGACTTCAGACATGCAAGATACATTCACATTTTTTAAAATTCGGACACAAACTGAACATCTGAATGCCACCTAACAGGCAGGTGAAAATACTTTTATGCAAAGAATGGTTCTGTAACAAAGTCTGTAGAATTTCTTTTATAGTTCTGAGCATTTTGAAGATCTCAGGGCCCTACACAGGTACCAGGGATCTTGAAATGTATAAATACATAGTCCGGTCTAAAAAATAAATGTACATACATGTGAAATTAAACATATTCTAGCCTTTATCCAATAGTATGGATGTTAATAAACGTGACTCTGCTTGCTAGGGCCCTCCTGGGGGACAACTTTACCCGTGCGTCTGTCAGTAGGTTACCAGAAGTGGGCCCACTACAGCTGCTCAGGAGCAGCCCAGGTGGGTCATAGCAGGCCATAGCCTGGATCCAGTGTGAAGGCTGTCATGTGCGGCCTACATGGATGCCCATTATTGACAGCCATGGCTGTTCATTATGGTGGGGGGCAGATGCCAGCCTCGTATCTCTTCCAGCCCCCAGTCCCTGGCTGGGTCAATTGGCGGGAACATTTGTTTAGTTCTCCAACCTAACCCATCCATGGGTGGTCCCCCTTCCTGGGACATATAGCTGGCACGCTGGCTGCATGTATATTATTATTAACACCATATGTCCATTGGTTTTAGAATAGTTAACAGCAGTTCAATTTAGTGTAGATATATATAATATTAGATAAAAATTTTGAATATATATATTCAAAGATATATAAAATCTTTGTGTGTATTCTTTGGGTTGGAAGACATGGAGAAGGGAAGTAGAAGAGGCCAGTCTGCTGCCCGTAAGACGGGCAATGGGGTACGTGGCAGAGGTGTTAGGGGCCATGCCAGTGGAGTGGCAGCATGCAGCAGCAGCCAGAGCCCATCACCACACCCCAAACACCACAGGCCTGATTTTTGGAGACATGATGTTCCTCCAGGGCTACCAGTGTCCCCCATTATTGATGTGATCCCCAGCAGTCCTCCTGGGGGGCTGTCTGCAAGTTGAGACCCTGCTGGCACATCTTGAGGCTAATACGCTACATGTGCTGCTGCTGTCAAGTAGGGATCTGACAAGCTGTATATACAAACATACAATGAGATTGCGCCACCTGCCAGAAGCAGCACAGTGGGGTAAAAGATTGGACAGGTCAAACTCAGCTGGTAACAGATATAACTTTTATAATAACTTTTTAAAAAACAAACATTAACAATATAACAAGACATAAAAATAACAAACTTAAGTGTCTCAGGGCCAAATGATACAGAAAATAAAATCATTGAAATCGGTATCGATATCGGTGCTGATACTGATATCGATACTGATTTTTCGAATATTTGGCCAAACTGAACTCCGCCGAACCGAATGCCCGAACCCGAACTTGTTTTTGAAGCGAATGGCCGAACATCCGAACCACGTTCTGTTCGCACAGCCCTACAAATTATAAACTAGCTGTTAAGCATCTAAGCATGTCTTCCTGGCGCTGCTTAACTAAGCAGTGTAACTATTCAAGAGTATGATTGCCTTTCAGAAGTTCAGAATTAAAATGCTAACTCTGCTTAGTACAGGGGTGAATAAAGTTTCCTAACCCTGAGAGCCGCAGCCATTTACCAAAATGGGACCAAAGAGCCACATCTGGCTCTAGAGCCACAGTTTGCCCACTTCTGGTTTAGCAGAACCTCCTTTGTTAGCTTTAAAACAGAGGTAGGGAACGAGTGAGGCCTGCAACTAGTTTTTAATTAGCACCTTTCCAGTTCCTGGATCTGGCCCCTTGATCTAGCTCCTCACCCACAAGACCAGAGAGACTGAGCTCAGAGGAAGAGAGCATAGATGACAGGCCATGCACTCAAGGATAGGGGAGAAACCTATGAACTTGACCCTCCTTTCCTGTGTGCATCCCTTAGCATCCCTACTTTCCAACTACTATGCAGCCCTTGGGGCGGCTTGTACTAATTTTCAATGTTCCCCACCCTGGTTGAAAACATGCAACAGTTGGAAAAGAGAAACTCAGACTAAATGCTCCTGAACTGCATCCTGGTCTAATAAAAGTTATCACATCATCTACTAAATAGATCCAAATTTCCCTGATATACTAGAATTTCCAGGAGGAAAAAAATCAGGTGGATAGAGTCCAGTATTTTTCTTTAATGGTGAGGTAGATTTCCATTGTAAATTCTAGGAAAAGCCTTATTGATATTCTATACCAAGTATAATTTTGGCTTGCATAGTGCCTTCCAGACCTAGTTAAATGAAACAAAGTGAAGCAGTAAATAATCCAGAGTGTAGCCTTCTCTCTAGGATTTTTCACCCCTAATCTTTAAACACAGATCCAACTTCTATCCCAACTGCAGCCCACACAGGAGTCGACAGCAGCAACCAAGATGCAAGGTTTCTGACCACCTCTTAGCAAGAGTGTGTGGTTGCCTGTTGGTCTTGAATGTAGTTCAAATGATCTCTTACTGGACTAACTGCTGTTGTTTGCAACTTCTTAAAGATTGCATCCCACTGCCTTACCAACAGATACCACCTCTCAGTAATTCACACACACCAGCTTGCCCCCTTCCTCTCCCCTTCACAGCCTCTGCCTACTTCTGCAGCGCTGGCCTTTGATTTTGCAGTTCTTGGAGATGCTGGGCAAATACAACTTGTCTACAACCACAGCAGCTGATACAGTCTGACCTCCTCAGACCATGAGCTGCTTCTCAGAAATCTGCAACATGCAGGACCATGCAAAGTCTATGGAGGGGAGGAAACAAAGCAGGACAAGGAGGAAGTCTTGAGAGGAAGGACAAGTGCACTGACTTGGTGAGCAAAACGAAACCCTCTCTCCTACACTGCAGAGCTGCTGGGCTAGACTGTGGAGCAGGCAAAAGAGCATAGAGCAACACTGACCAGGCTGGTGATTACTCTCCCCAGACACACAATGGGAAGTGTTTGACTTACTGCAGTTTGCTCCCTCCCCACAGCACAAACACAACCTGGGTACTCTGCTTCTTGCAGGCTCAACAGCTGTTAGGCTGGTCATGCCTCTGTGGCCGAAGCTCATTTCTTAGAACACTTTCACACCTGCAGGAAAGGGTCATTTGAAAGCGGGCAGAGCAGACGCGAATGCAAATTAGCCACGTCTTTGATGAGGTGCGAATGCCGACATGTGGGTTTAAAAGGCTGGTTGGCCAAGTTGAATTTCGCTGCTCAGCCAATCGGCATTCTAAACACGCGTATCAAAGGAAATCACCCAGCTGTTGGCATTCGCACTGCATGAACGACGCGGTTAATTTGTGTTTCCATCTGCTCCACTGGCTTCCTATCAACCCTTTCCCGCAGGTGTGAAAGTGCCCACCGTTTCACAGGACACCAGAAGTAGGAAAGAGAGAGAAAGAAGCACAGCCTGCCACAAGTAGTACAGGGCAAAATCCATAGCAGAACTCAGCAGCAACAGCCCTTCCCATTTCAGTCAGAGAGAGCATCTGCAGCTCACCTCTCACTGCAGATATGAAAATCCATATTTTCTTTATATGCTACTAAGATTTCTTTATCAAAAGATTTGAAAAAATAGACCATATTCTGTTCTGCAAGAACATCACCTCTTGCCTGTGTGGCTGAGGCTGACTGTAGGCCACCTACATAGGTCATGATCCTCAAACCACTGGAGCACTCCCCCAAGAATTTCATTGGGACTGCTCTGGATCAAATTTGGAGGATTTCAACCTGAGCCCTTTATGATAAAATGCACCAGGATAACTTTATTCAGTTGAAGCTTTTCTCTCTCCTTTTACTCAGTGTTGTTATTCCTCTCCCCAATGTTCCTCTTTCTGCTGCTCTCTGTTGATTGACTTCAATTAAATTTTACTATATCATTAAATTAGGAGATCTCTTTTGTCCTGGATGTCTATCAAGTCACGTAAGAACCTCTGAGATGGACACACGCAGATAGATGGTAGCAAGTTATGTGCTCCTTTGTCTCCAGCAAAGTCATTTCCACCCCCTTAAATGGAAAGCCACCATTGCAGCTTGTGATGACTAAAATGCCTGAGGATCTAACCATATGACACAGAGCTCTTGGCCTTCATTGTTACATGATGGACACTCTTTTTCTTGAGACACTAGGGGCTGACCTGAGGGTGTCAAGAAGAGCTAAAGCCAGAGAT
Organism: Sphenodon punctatus; assembly: GCA_003113815.1. Lineage (NCBI taxonomy): Eukaryota > Metazoa > Chordata > Lepidosauria > Sphenodontia > Sphenodontidae > Sphenodon > Sphenodon punctatus. Next base: position 4,708,233 of record QEPC01012389.1, read on the forward strand.
TTCCACAGCTTGAGCTAAAGATCCATGGTCTGTAGCATATATGGCTGCATTCACATCTGTGGCGGTGGCAGCAGCGGCAGAGAGAGTGGCAAGGGAAAACGTGGCAGTGGGGAGGAGCTGGATGACAGGAAAAGAGCCAATGTGAATGGAGATCTGCTGTGGCTTCTCTTGTGCATGTCAGGGTGCAAAATCCTGCCCTGATATGCGTGAGAGAAGCCGCGGCAGATCCCCATTCACACCGGCTCTTTTTCTGTCATCCAGCTGCTTCCCGCTACCACGTCTTCCCTCACCACTCCAGCGGCCACCACCACCGCTGCAGATGTGAATGCGGCCTATGATACTCTCATATACTTTGTTGATTGAACACAGAGAGGGGGACAGCTTGTATTGGTTAAGAAACATTCCCTATACAAAGGAAACTTATCTTGAGCATCTGAAGGCCACAGCTATTTCAATCCCAGACAAGTGTTTAATTCTGTGATGGCCACTCTCTTAGCTAGCACAGCAGGAATTGAAGGAAGGACCTCCAGAAATGGGTAACTATAGCTAATGCTAAATTGCCAGATGTTGTGAAATTAATTATAGACTCATACATATTCTTTGGATTGAGCACAAAGGCTGATCCTGTAACACACACCCAGGGCGCCATGTATTCAATGTTTCCCCTGGTGGCAGCAACGTGGGTTGCATTTTCATTGTAAATGGTAAAATAAAATATTCCCGTAGATATAAAAATAACACTAATGGGCTTTTGTTCTGTAGAGTTCTTCTGCTTTGCCACTAAATATGTTTGATAAGTGTCCTTTCTCTTCAAAGTCTTTCATGGAGCATGGTAATCTAGTCTTAATATGTCTCCACAGTCATTTCTGCTCCAAATTACGTTACTGGAATTGTTGGAATACCTCCAGATTTACATTGATGTAAATGAGATCAGAATATGACCCAATATCCATCTCTGTAATGATATTAGGTAGGATAATATAGTGCAGTGTACTCTGTTGTGCCGAGCCTGGTATGGTCCTCCGGTCCAACCATACCCTTTTATATTAAACATCAGTTCATACAGAGATACTGACACACAACTACATCTACAAAACTGAAACTTTCTAACACTAGCTGCTATTCTGGAGTAGACATGTCTGATGGCTTTAATTGTATGCACTAATGAAACTAGCCAAAGATTCTTGTAGTGATTAGCCTGGGATTTTCATTCTGTGAATTCCCTCACTGTGCATACGCAAATTCTCCATTACCTTCTGCATTCTGCGGATAGTTTTGATTTTCCAGCTGTAATCTGTTTGGGTGCCTTTGTTTATATCAACTTGTTTGTGTGAAAGCTAACACCGTACAGAGATGAGCATCACATTCTGGTCACAAATACTTAACATATCTCACAGGGCTTGCAGTTACATCTTCCAAGGATGCTAGCTTTAACTTAATCAGATGCTTAGAAGAGGCTTTGCACTATTTTGCAAACAAGGAAAACAAAATGATATGGTAAGGAAAGTTGGCAGATTGTGTTCTTAAAGGGACATTTTCACAAGTGCAGTGGACTGGATAGAGATCGATAAACCAGAAAGCTCTATCTACAATACACCCACTCTGATATCTCACATACTTTATGTTCAATGTGTGCAGGTATTCTAGATTTTACACCTACTTGCAAAATAGGATAAAAATAGACTTGAAATTAAGATGTTGGTATGGGGGTGGGTGGGTGGGTAGATTGCATGATAGGTGTGGGGGGCCATGTGCCTGCCTTCAGAAGTTCATATAAAAAATTACAGGGAAGCAGTGCCCCCAAGCCCCATTAGCTACAGGCCTAGATAGAAATAAACTCCACATCTATGAAGCCAAAAACTCGGCATGTTTTGTTGCTTGGAGATGTTAGTCACCATGTGTTTGTGCTACAGACATAAAGACATTAGCCTCCTCCAATGTACTCAGTATAATGGACAAGCCACTGCACTTTACACAGTCATTTGCAAAAAGGGTGTGAAATTGTTGCAACTCTGTTCTGACAACATTTTAACTCACTCTGCACTTGTGTTGAACAAGTGCATATGACTGCACAAGAGATCAGCAAGAGCCATAACCTGAATTGGCCCCATATACAGCCACATGTACCTGCTCTGTACTGTGGGTGCTTTATTTCTTTAATTCTAACTAAAGGAAGGTATTTTAGGATGGAGAACCAAAAACAGAGGCACCCAAAACAGAGGCACTTCTGAAAATTAATTGGTTTTTCCCATTGACAGTGTTGAAACGTGGTACAAAGCATAACAGGCTGAATCAACATACAACTGCCATGCTGCAGTGATGGAGACAGCAACAGGTGCATTCTAAATCTGTCAACCAGTAGCAATCATTAACATTCATTTGTCCTCTAACCGAGAAAGTCAGTAACTAAGTTGAGGCAGTGGCTGATGAGCACTTTGCACAAAAGAAGCAAGGCACTAGCCTTTTGGTGAAGTCATTCCCTTATCATCACACACACACATTTATTTATTTTTTAACTGTCCCTCTTCTTTAAAAAAAAAATATTAAAAAAATAAAACACCCCAGCAAGTGCAGCATTGGGGGCTGCTGACCCATCTGCAGTATGGCTAAAAGGCTAGAGCTGTAACAGGGCACCTGAATATTTGGGCGCCTCGGATGAATTTGGGGTGCCTGAATTGATCCGGCCCCATTCAGGCACCATCGATGCCCGAATGGGACCCGACGGGCTACTTGATCATGCTGGTTGGCCTTTGAAAGTGACCGGCTTCAGCAGGGGGGGGGGGAGCTGCAGAGCCTAGCTCCACAGAGTTCCGCCCTGGGCCTGTCGATTTCAAACGCCACTTCCCCCACCCCCCACAAGAGCGCCTCTCAACTCAGGGGATGGAGAGGGGAAGTACTGGGCGGCCCTTAAAAGTGATAAGCCCCTGCTGGAGCCACACCAACCATGGTCGGATCCTGACACTTTCAAAGGCTGCTTCCCTCCCTAGAGCACCTCTCAGTTGAGAGGTACTCTACGGGGAAAAGTGATCGGGGGAGGGGGAGCACCGGCCGGCCGGCCTTTGAACCTGTCAAGCCCTGCCTGGGACCACTGAGCTTGTCAGTTTCTCTGGGTACAGGTTCTCTGTATTTTGGGGCATCAGGCACCTGATTAGTCCTCAGGTAGCCCATTGCATACCTGATGGGGTGCCCAAAAATGCAGGCATTACCCATGGGTACAAATTTTAGTACCCATTGTAACTCTAAAACAGCTCAGCCTATTGGTTTCTTTGTTCATGTTGCATTGCCAGATACATCTGGAATGGCCTACACTCTTCGGCCTCTTTGGGCGCAGATGTGACTTCTCTTCATGACTCTCTTCTCTTACACAGGAGCTGCATTCCTTTGCTTCTGTTATCAGCTAATGCTTATATAAGAATGGTGGGCAGCTATGTGCTGTGCTAAAAACATGTGGCCCAATCTTTGCATCAGATCCTTTGTGCGTATTCTAAAATGCAGAGACAGATTCTTAAAGATTATGCCTTACCATGTACTCAAGTATATGTGATAGCCACTGTGGCGTAATGGGTCCGGTAGGGGGGGTTACTCTACTCCTAGCCCCCTCCCTCACTGTGTGCCCATCACCATAATACTTGGTTTTTGATGCCACCACCAGAGCTAAGAGCTTCCGGGGTTAAGGGCTGCTCTGGAAGCCCAAACCCTGCTCCTTATTAGAGATTGCTTTCCCAGCGTAATCTGAACTTGGGAAGCGTTTTGGGTCGCAGCACACACACCAGACACTCTTGATTAGAGAAAACAAGATTTATAGTTTTTACTAACTAAGTTAACCGAATTACAAGGATTCAAAAAGGTAGAGAAAAGGCACTGAATTTGTGAGGAAACACAGGCAACTACGAGCAGGTATGATAACCCGTTTAGAGCGCGTCTACGCCTAAACGGTCCCTAAACCTGCTTCTCTGCATAGAAGGAATTACTCACAGTGTCTTTCACTGCAGGGTAAGCGTGAATGTCTTAGCTCTGCAGTGTTTGGTTCTTTCCCAGCTGGATGGAGAAAGGTTAGTCCAGCACAGTTACCGGGTGCTAGCCATGAGGTCTCTGTCTGTGGAAATTTACTGACCTTCTTTTTAAAGGGTAATGCTAGCGTCTCAGCTATTGACTCACAGCCCCACGTGACCCTTTTCAAGGTGGTCAATCAGTAGGTTATCTGACCTAGGGTTCCTTCTTTGGTAAGGTATGTAAGGTGTGGTCAGTCAGATGGGCTAAGGTGAGGACATATCCTTAAATGGTCTGGCAGAGTCACTTGCCTTGGGTCAGGGAGGAACCTAAGGGGCGATCTAGCCAGGAGGGTTTCTCCACAGCCACCTCCAAAAACAACATCCAGGCATAGCATGGAGTTAGCTACAAAATGTACTGTCATATACAGTGGTCATTTCCAAGCAAACAAACCCAACAAAGAAACAAAAGAAACCTATTAAAACGTATTATAATATAAAATGTAATATATAAAATATACAAACACAATTATATAATGATATGCACAATATACATACAAAGTATAATATTAAAAATCAATAAGATAAGTAGAAAAGTACAATGAGCCCAACGCGTTTCGAGCAAAGCTCTTCCTCAGGGCGCTCTGCTATTAGCACTGAGTATTATCCTGCTTAAAATGTGAATACACCATTAGTGCCAGAGAATGTCTCCTGATCTCTCAACCACAGTGTCAGGTGATACAGGCAAAGTCATATAAAACCACAGCCAACTCCTTTGTTATCATTCTATGTAATGAAACACATATTTTATTTAGATGTGTTATTAGTTATCACAGAGAACACAGCAGGAATTACTTTATACAGATCAAGAATCTGGCCCTAAGATCTCCTCCACTTCACTTTTGTGGAGAAAACGTTTGTCTCCTCCTTGACGGTTAAAACCGGTGCAGGGGAAGTGGGAAGAATCTGTGTAGCCTAAGGTACAGACCACACTGAGGATGAAAACAGACATGCACCTTAACTCCGCTTTAACACCACTTTAACTCCACTTTAACACCAGTTTAACAGCGCTTTAACACCAATTTAACATTTCTTAAGCATTTCTTCCCACTCCTCTCTTCCCACTCCCACCCCTCTCCCTCCTCCCCC
>QEPC01012389.1:4713470-4727906 GCA_003113815.1 Sphenodon punctatus
CCACCTCTGGTATATTCAAAAGGCTATCTCAAAATGTGAATTGTAGGCCTTTATCACACAGATCACAGTGCGTGGAGGGATGGGTGTGCACCGGCAGTGGTTGGAGGTGGGTGTGCGGCTGTTCCCATGGGAGCACACCCATCTCCATACATCTCTATGCATGGATCATCCAGCATTGCCACCTGTTGCTCCATGTGTGGTTGATAGGTGGAGGTGGGTGGAGATGGTTGGGGCGCGGGAGTGCGCATACACACCCCCCCCACTGTCGGCGGCGTTCCTACGGGTGCTCCCCCCACCGCAAAACTCGCCCACCCTGGTGTTTTCATGGGCGCCACCCACACATGTTTGGAGGGGGGGAGGGCCCCTGTGTGAAAAGGGCCATACTCACAAATAACAAATCCGCTATTTGTTTCAACCCAGCTCAGTAGCACATTCATGCAATTCTGCAGGTAAAAATATCAATGCATTGGTAAGGCCAAATACTTATTATCGGCATGTGCTTTCGGTTGTCATGTTTCTGTGTCCTGAAAAGCAACAGAAAGTACTCTGTGGTAGCTCCATGGTGGGATTTCCACACAGTTGTTGTGACGTCTGACCACTTGTGCCAACTTTGCAGGGCAGCTGTTGAAAAGTTTGCTGGAGAAATCCAGAATTCCTTTTGACTGCAGACATCCAGACATACCAATAATCTGATGGGATTGTTTGCCATGGCATGCTGTCCACTGATGTAAACACCTGGAGACATCAGAAAGTTCCTGTTATGTAGTTTCATCCCTACACATAAAATATTACATCTCTAAAACGTTAGAAATTAATTAAAGCAATATGAACTCCTAGGGGCAATCCACTGTACAAAGTTAAACAGGATGAAAGAGTTCCTGGTAAGTACACAAACTTCACTGTGTCCACTGCCTAGTTTGCACAAATGTAATAGTTTACATTCTAAACATGAAACATGAAAAAAGCCCTGCCATTTGGCCATGACACATTATATAAACTACAGATAGTGCTTTGAAACATGGATCCTGTTTTCCTTTGAGGGTACCTTTTTAAATCGGGTAACACTTTGTTTGTAATGATGAGCAGTTAATGCTCAGGCCTGCACTAAGATTTGTGAGCAAGATCAAATCAGAGCTGAAACCCCCTAATGCCATTAAAAAAAAGACAATAGTATTGGCTTGCACAATTTGAGAGAACTTAAACTGGCAGATTTGGGGAAGCGCTTTCCCCCTGAGGTTTGCTTGGGATACTGGATGTACATGAAGCTGTAAGTTAGCTTGGCAGAAACCACTGAAATTAGTCCACTTTCATAATCAAATCAGGTGAGCTTTAGCTATTCCATCCATACATAAAGGATCCTCTGTCCTAGCAGGTACCTGATTTCATTTAATGGGAACAGGGAATAGATGGTCCTGTAGCTGAGTGGCCTTGATTGTGTGTGCCTATTTGTCAGTTTTTAATACTACACTTGTTACCTCAGCATCTGTTCTTTTCACATCTGGAATACTTAAGGTGCATCAGTGGCTGACCTTCACCTCTTTTTCATATCTTCAAGGACGTCCAGATGGTCTCTCTCCTATTTATTATTTATTATTATTATTATTATTATTTATTAATTATAAACATTTATATAGCACCAGCCATGTGCCTGGTACTGTACAGAACATAGAAATAGACGTGGTCCCTGCCTGTGGCTTACAATCTAAAAGACAAGGAGGGGGAGACAGGGAGAGGGGACAGTGGGAGAGACAGGGGAGAAGACAAACAAACATTCAAGCGGATGCGAAGTCTCAGGTGCGTGTGCTTGGCTTGGTTACAATCAGGTTGGTTGCAGCAGTCTGCAGAGGAGGGCAGACAGTAAGTATATGGGGAACGACTAGCAGGCAATGGGAAAGGCGGCGAGGAAAAAGTGGATCTTGAGGAGGGATTTGAAGGAGCGGAGGGAGGGAGATACATCCATCAGGTTCTTCCCCTCCCAGTTCAAGAGTTCAACACTGTTTCTGGCTCCGATAATATGTCTGCTCCCTTCTCCCCTCTCCACATTTCCCTCCAAAAAACACCTGCCAGGCTGCCAGGCGATAATGAAATCAGTAACGACTTTTGTTATTGTTATTGATTTCATTATTATTTTTTGTCATTTTCGTTATTGTAATAATGAAAATAAAAATGACAATTTTCTTTTTCATTATTGATATAAGAAAAACGACATGCACACCTCTAGAGCAAAGTTTAGTGCAGAAATTCTACATTCTCTGCTGTGCAGGAGGCCAGGCCAGATGATTACAATATTACTTTTTGGTCTATGATTCTCTGAATCAGACTTTTTGCCACTAACATCTATCTCTAGATTTGGGTTCATAATATGAAAAGATTGAAAATACTATTCTGGTCTAGATCCAGAATAAGCTCTTTGCTGATTTAAAGCTTGGCTTCAGATTTCACATTGTCAATGTCCCATATTTGTTACTTTGGGGGTCCAAGAAGGTCACATCACATCACTAGACAATTTTATGCATATTTACCAAAATGTCCTAAGAAAACTAAAACATCAGCCAACCACCTTAATCCAGACGTATACTATTAATTCCATGTGGTGGTGTGTTTTCAGTTACTTTAATTTTCTTCGTGTTCCTCAGGCTAGAAATAGTTGTGGTTGTTTTTTAAGGAGGCAAATCCGAAAACATTGCTTATGTTTTAGTTTTTCAACCCCCCCCATCATTTATGCTAAGTATTATCTTTAATTGTAGCATGCCCTTAACTACCAAAAAACCCAAAACAAATATGGAAATTTCATTTATATTATTTGCATTTTTATAACACCTTCTTCATCAAGACTTTATTTCCCAGTTTCCCTTAAACAGCCCACTAGCTTACCTCGAGGAATAAAGAGGCTAGCAAGGAGTGATAACAGATGTAACAAGGGCCTACTATGACCTGCCTAGGCCAGAGACTCATCTGGATGTCTGTTTCCTTGCCACCGGATGTGGACCCATGGCTGGACCGTAACTGGTGTCCTGGATAATCCTAGACCCACAGCCCAGACCAAAGATCACCCAGATGGGTCAATGTGGGCCATGTGGGGCCAGCACTTCTATTTTCATCCCCATCCCTGCCAGGCATCAGGGGCCACCATGGCTTCCCATCATGGTGTTGGTGGAACATTGGCGGTGCTTGGGGGGGGGAGGGGACACCAGCCACACATTTATTCTGTTCCCATGCCGTGGATGGGATGAACATAACAACATAAGAAGTGCCATACTAAGTCAGACCAATGCTCCATTGAGCCCAGCACTGTCTCTGACAGTTGCCAATCTTGGTTTTTTGAAGAAGTACGCAACAGGTCACTATGGGGCAATCCATTCCCTGCTGTTCACTCCCAGTTCCCGAGAGTAAGAGGTTACATTCCCCCTGGCTAATAGCTGCTAATGGATCTATCCTCCCGAAACGTGTCCAACCCTTTTTAAAACCTAGTTATGCTGGTCTTGATCACGTCTTCTGGCAACAAATTCTACAACTTAACTGTGCGTTGAGTGAAAAAAAATAAAAATACTTTATTTTATTTGTTTTAAATCTGCTACCTGTTAGTTTCATGGAGTTTCCCCTAGTACTATTATCTATTTGAGAGGGTAAATAAACACTCCCTATTAACATGTTCCACACCACTCATGATTTTATAAACTTCTATCATATCCCCTCTTAGTTGTCTCTTCTCCAAGCTAAAGACCCTCATTCTATCCAGCCTCTCTTCATAGGGGAGCCATTCCATACCCCTTATCAATTTTGTTTGCCCTTCTCTGTACCTTTTCTCTTTCAAAACATGTCTTTTTTGAAATGGGGCAACAAGAACTGCACACAATACTCAAGATGCAGTCACACCATAAACTTATAAAGTGACATTATGATATCTTCAGTTTTATTCTCCAACCTCTAATGAATAATTCCTAACAGTCTGTTTTCTTTTTTGATGGCTGCTGCATAGGGATGGGCGAACAGATCACGGTTCAGGTTCAGTCGTTCGGTTTGGTCCGGTTCGGTTCGCCCGTTCGCATCGGCCGTTCGGTCCGGTGCCGCGTTCGGGTTTGGCCGTTTGGTTCGGTCGTGTTCTGTTCGGTTTGCGCATTCGGAAAAAGGCTTTCTGTGCAAGAAATGGTGGCCCCAGACCCATAAAAGTGGGTCCTGGGGCTAGAGTGGCAGCGTCTAGCTACATATTGGCCACAGCCCTCCCTGCCTGTAACTTGGCCCCAGAACCCTGATGGCGGGTCCTGGGACTGGAGTGGCTGTTTCTTGATGTGGTGGAATGACATGCCTCTGTGCAAGGAATGATGGCTCCAGACCCATGATGGTGAGTTCTGGGGCTAGAGTGGCAGCTTCTAGGTAAATATTGGCCACAGCCATCCCTGCCAGTAACATAGGCCCCAGAACCCTGACAGTGGGTCCTGGGGCTGGAGTGGCTGTTTCTTTTTATATATATATATATATACACACACTAAATCTAACTGCTATTAACTATTCTAAAACTTATTGAACTAAACGGAATATCCTAATAATTAATTACAAAGGCTTTGTCCTACAAACACACTTTATCTCTATGTAGCTCTATAACTAAGCTAACTACTATGTATATCTATCTAGTAACTATCTATCTAATAACTATCTAACTATCTATCTATATATATATATACAATATTACACGGGGAAACACAAAGAACACAGGGAGGGGTACAAAACTGAAATGAAAATCAATCTAATAATAATCCTACTCTGAATAAATCCAAAACTTAAAACATGGGAAGGGAATCAGGGATGGAATAAGAAGGAGAGGGAAAGGATTCAATGGAGGGGGGAGGGAGGAAGGAAGATTGAACGCAGGGGACACAGAGAGGGGTAAAAACAAAAAATAACACCTAAATCTATCTAATATAATCTAAATAAATGATAATATGGAGGTAAATGGGTTGGATGGGTGAAATAGGAGGAGGATGGCAATGAATTAGGAATAGGAAGGAACAAAAACTGCTGGGAGGAGGGAGCCTTCTGAAACGCCTGCTGTTCAGGAACAGTGACTAGCTCAGAAGGTGTTGGGAAGGGGGGAGGCAATCAGTTTTGTTTCTTACTGCGCCCACCTCACCGTAAGCCCCATTGGCTCCATGCAGCCTAGCCCGTGGCCAATCGCAGACTGCGAAGCCAGTGGTCTGAAGTGAAAAGGGATGGTGATTGGGCAGAGTGGCTGCTACTGCAAGCCTCTCCACCCCTGCTGCCTGGAAGTCTGCTCCTCGGCTGACTCCCACCTCCCTGTCACGTTTTGCCTTCCAGTGACACGTTTTTGCCACCCAAACGCAATCCGTACTGACCAAACTGTTCGGTCATTTTGATGTTTGGATCTAGTTCAGTTCGGCCAGTTCGGGTTCGGGTTCGGTCATCTGAACAGGCCGAGTTCGGGTCGAACTTCTGAACCGTGTTCACTCATCCCTACTGCTGCACACTGAGCTGAGGATTTCAATGTATTGTCCACAATGACTCTAAGGTCCTTTTCTTGCGTGGTAAGTCTAATTTAGAACCCAGCATTGTCTACATAAAGTCTGGATTGTTTTTCCTTATGTGCAACATTTTGCACTTATCCACATTAAATTTCATCAGCCAGTTAGATGCCAAGTCACCCATTCTTGCAAGATTCCCCTGAAATTATTCACAGTCCACTCATGTTTTAACAACTTTGAATAACGTGGTATCGTCTGGAAATTTGATCACCTCACACCTTACTCCCCTTTCCAGATCATTAATTAATACATTAAACAACACCAGTCCCAGTACAGATCCCTGGGATCCTCCATTATTTACTTCTCTCTATTGTGAAAACAGACCATTTAGTCCTACTCTTTGCTTCCTAGCCTTCAGACAGTTATCAATCCACAATAGGACATTGCCTCCTATCCTATGACTTTTTAATTTCCTCAAGAGTCTCTCATGAGGAACCTTGTCAAATGCTTTCTGAAAAGCCAGATACACTACATCAGCCAGCTCCCCCTTATTCACATGCTTGTTCACACCCTCAAAAAATTCCAATAGATTAGTGAGGCATGACTTCCCTTTGCTAAATCCATGTTGACTCTTCCCCATTAACCCATCAAGCGCACATCAGGGGTGGGGGAGTGCTCACCCTCCAGCCTGATCAGGTGCACACCAGTTTCGTGTCCTGACCTGACCCTGCCAGGGCCAGTCCCCCCTTCCAGAGCATGTAGCTGGTGCACCGGCTGCACATTTATTGTCCTCCAAGCATGCTGTTATGTGGGCTAGCTATTTGGTATGCTGCTAGTCCTATCTCAGCTGCTACTTACAACAATGGAGGGAATACAACAGATATACTGGGTGATAATAGATATGATAAGGGCCTGCTATGGCCTCATCTAGGGTAGAGACTCACCATGACATCTGTGTCCAGGCTGCCAGATGTAGGCCTGCTGCTGCCCTGGCCCAGGGAGGTGTTTGGTCCAGAACTGGTCCCCTGGATGATCCCAGGATCACAACCAAGGTCCGCCCAGGCAGGCCAAGGCTGGCCATAGTAGGCCATCTTGTCTATATCCAGCCCCACCCCCACCAGGGATAGGGGCCATGGCTATCTGTGATTGGCTGCCATGGCTGCCTGTCATGGTGGGGGTTGGGTGCACTGGGGGAAGGGCTGCCCAGCCATGTGTGTGTTCTGTTGCTGACCCCATCAGGGCTTCCTCTCCCCCGCCCCCTTCCTGGAGCATGTAATCATCATGCTGGCTGCACATTTATTGTCACTGATTAAGAAATAAAGCTAGCACCTCTGTGTGTTCATAAGTGTGAGAGTGCCATGTAAAAAGGGCCCAAGCTAAACACACACGTACCTGCAATGCCTCAACTTCTTGAATATATCCTTGTCTCTTCCTGTTTCCCTTCCCCTTGACTCCTCTCCCTTGTTCATCCAAGACTAGAAACCCCTCATGGCAGGGACCTTTTTCTAATCATCATGACTGTTTGGCACCAGGCAGGTGCTATGTAAATAATGAAAAATAATAATATTTTTAACATGGTACCTCCACACTACTGTGACAGTTGGCCCTAAATGGCTGCAGGTGGAACTTACTGCCAGAGAAAGTGGTCAAGGCCGGTAGAGTAGCTAGTTTTAAAAAGGGATTGGATAAGTTCTTGGAGAATAGTTCCATTAATGGCTATTAGCCAAATAGGTTTTGGGAACATAACCTCTTCTGTTAGGGGCTGGAACAACAGGGAGTGAATTGTCCATTGTGACCTGTTGGATACTTCTCCAAGAGAAAGAGGTTGTCCACTGTTGGAGACAGGATGCTGGGCTTGATGGACTATTGGTCTGACCCAGTATGGCACTACTTATGTTCTTATATTCTTATTTTATGCAGGGTAAATCTTGGTAAATCTTGGTGGGGATGCAGCATTCCTGAACAGCTTGTAGTCGTGGACTTACACTGCAGAATCTAACTTTCTCGGTAATACCAGATGTAATGCTACCCACTTATTTTCATTTCTTAACACGTCATCTGTTATGTCTGTGCAAACATGCAGTCTGTTATGGGAAAGGTGTATGTTTAAGATATGGTGAACATGGATGCTCTCAACATGTGTCTTTCACTAACACTGAGCCAAAGTGACATCTAGAAAAAAGACATACCAGTCCATTTCTAGTCTGCTGACATTTCAAGGGCAATAGAGATGCTGACATTTGTGATGGGATATATTGAATTCCATCTGGTATCCATGGTGACTATGGAATGTCTCCAGAAGCTCCACCCAGATTTAAAAGGGATGCACCATGTTTGAAAAGTACTTCCTTCTCAGTGTGGTTTGAGGTAGCCATCCACCAGAGTTTGCTCAGTACCCCCTCTGCCACAACTGAGTGAACTGCACAAACAGGTGATGATAGTTTTGATCAGCAGCAGGTGGGTATGTGCCCACGAATGGTTGGTGAAACATTCACCCTCATGGACATTTGGGGACAAGCAAATGTGCAAAGAGTGCGCTGCAAGATATGCACCCACTTTTTGCCTATTGCATGGTCACAAGGCTGATGACTGCAAGGGGCTTCCAACATGATTTCAGGGAATGCATTCTTCACATGCATGCTCTGTCACTGAAACCTGTAGAGGGACCCAAATCAGAGGAAGAACCCATCATCATTTCAGATGATGAGGATCAAGAGGTCAATCATCATGCAAGCCCAGTGCACAGCATCAGTGCAAGCCACAGTGATGAGGACTGCCAGAACCTCTATGCTTAGTGACCCAACCATGTGAGCCCGAAACTGGACTGGTGGCCAAGCCTGCCCCTGTGGAATAACATGATTCACTACAGGAGAACCACCCTCCAACATCCCAGGTTGCTAGTCACCACTGTAAAAGTCACCATAGAAGAAGGACTGATTTCATACCCTTAAACCAAATGTAGTACTTATCCAAGCACATAAGAAGCTGAAGTATAACACAGACACTTCACAATAATTCATTATTTCCTGCTGCTTCACTCGTAACAATTTCATTACTAATATTACTGTAGTGTTAATGAGATTTTGCATACATTGGGTACAGCCACACCAGACGTTACCCCGAGCTGCCGCTGCCACATAATGTAGTGGCTTGTGTGCCTGGCAACTGCCAGATATTCACCCCAGCCTGGGGCAGGGCCGGCAGCTGGCTGCTATGCCCTGTATCCTCGGTAAAAGGCCAGGGATGCAGGGCATAGAAGCCTTACCCAAAGTGGTTTAAGGCTACCCAATTCAAGATAGTGTGCTGCCATTCATGGGCCCAGTCCCCATCTGCCTGTCCTGCAGTGAGGTCCACCATGGGACTTTGAGTGGCGGGTGCTTGTGCCATTCCCACACGGCCATGTCATGGCTGGGGTGGGATAGTGGGTGGACCAGGGAAGGGCAGGTGGACCAGGGGTTGGGCACCCACGCATGTGGCTGGTGCCTCAGCCTGCCTTGGTTGTAGCGTGATGTCCAACAGCGGTCTACTTGCCCAGTTTCCCCACAGAGGGGCTGACCGCCTGCCCTGCTCTCCATGCTGGCCCCAATGCACAGCGGCTGTGATTTCCCACCCAAGGACGTGCAGGGGATCGGACCCTCTGCTCATGTGGCTTCACCCACTGTCATAGAGGTTTTTGTGCTTGTGAGGTTGGTATCAAATAGGCACACCTAAAGGGTGTGCAACTTGCAAATTATGGGAGTGTTATTGGCCAAGAAGACATTAGATTAATTCCAGGATTGGAAGAGAAACTTGTATTTCCTCATCCCCCTGTCCCAGAAGTTATGCACACAAATGACCAGGATGCATTGCACACCACCTGATAGGTCCATAATGTAGTTTGCATCAGGAATATTAGGGAGGAGACTAACGAGCAACCATTCAAACACATAAACACATTAAGCTGCCCTGAGGGATCCCCTGCAGCTGTGTGACTCTGCTTCTTCCCCCCCAGATAACTCCATAAAGAGGGGGCTGCCCTGAGGGCGATGCCAAAGGGCGAAGAGCTGTTGGTGGGGCATTAACGGGCACAGGTGGTGGAGGTGGCCACCCTATTAGCAGAATCCAGGGAGTGCCTGTTACACCGGAGAGGGCTGGGAGCCAGTTGGGCTTGCCTCCTCCCCCCCTCTCCCCACAGCATTGTCCATGGCTCTGCTCACTTGTCCGCTGTTGAGACTGGGAGCCAGACTTCAGGGACTCCAACCGCCTTCCCAGTGGCAGAGGGAGAGGGGGTGGGCTCCACCATCTTCCTTGCGGCTTCTGGGGGCAGGGCGCTGGCCCCAGCAGGGGTTCTTCAGAGGTGTGCCTGCCGGTACCACTGCAACTGTTACTCCGGAGGGGGCTGGGAGCCAGTTGAGCTCGCCCCCCTGCCCAGGACTGTCCGTGGCTCCACTTACTCGCTTGGCTGGGCTGCAAAAGCTGCCCCGAGGGATCCCCTGCAGCTGTGTGACTCTGTTTCTTCTCCCCCAGGTAACTCCATAAAGAGGGGGCTGCCCTGGTGTACGTTTGCCTCTGGAGGGGTGTGGAACCTATTCAAATGGTCCTCCCCTGTAGACAGATGGAATCAGAGTGGTTCCGGGAGGCTTTGGGGGATATACCCTCTGATCTGGATGGCTGTCCCATTGATGGCCTCATCGACCTGTGGAATGTCTTGCTGACGGAAGCCATTGATCGGATAGCTCTGAGGCATCTGCTTCCCAGGCAGCAGCACCGCAGGCCTCCCTGGTTTTCAGAGGGGCTGCGGGTGCTGAAGCAGGACGGAAGGCAGTTGGAGCGACAGTGGCGTCGTTCACGTGCTGAAGCCAACAGTTTGCGACACAGAGTGAGTTAACAAGCTTATGCCGTTGCTATGTGAACAGCAAAGAAAGAGTTCTTTGCTGCCCTTATAGCATCTGCTAAATCCCATCCAGCGGAGCTGTTCCGGGTGGTGCGGGGGCTGGTCAGTCCGGCCTCCCTCCACCTTGGAGTGGAGTCATCTAGTGCCCGCTGTGACTTGTTTGTGGATTATTTTGCGAATAAAATTGCTCAGATTCACCATGGTTTTGATGCTGCATTTTCTGCAGTAGGGCAATTGGAAGTTATGGAGGCCCTGCCTTGTCCTTGTTTGTGGGATCAGTTTCAGTTGGTGACCCCTGCCGATGCAGAGGATGTTCTTGGGGCTGTCAGGGCCACCTGTTGTGAACTGGACCCTTGCCCGTCCTGGCTGGTTAAGGCCTGCCGGGAGACAATGGGGCTGTTGCTGGTGGGGGTGGCCAATGCCTCCCTTAGGGAGGGCAGGGTGCCGACTACCTTAAAGAGGCAGTACTTTGACCCCTGCTCAAGAAACCATTGCTTGACATTGACTCCCTTGCCGGTTATCGGCTGGTCTCTAACCTTCCCTTTTTAGGGAAGGTTATTGAGTGGGTGGTGGCCCGGCAGTTGCAGGAGCATCTGGATCATGTTGGTTTTCTTGATCCCTCACAGTCAGGGTTTCACCCCGGATATGGCACCGAGACTTCACTTGTGGCGCTGGTTGACGATCTTCACCGAGAATTAGACCAGGGCCATTCAGTCCTGTTGATTCTATTAGATCTGTCGGTGGCGTTTGATACAGTTAAACATGAGATGTTGGTGACACGCCTGTGGGACTGTGCAGGGGTGAGCGGTACAATTCTTGACCGGTTCCACTCTTTCCTGGATGGAAGAATTCAATGAGTGGTACTTGGTGATTATTTTTCATCACACCGAGATCTCTTGTGTAGAATCCTGTAGGATTCTGTTTTGTCCCCTCTCCTGTTCAATGTGGCGAGGTGGTCAGGCGGTTTGGCGTGAGGTGTCATCAATATGCTGATGACACCCAGCTTTACCTCTCTTTTTCATCAGACACAGGCCTGGCAGTCTTGGTGCTTAACAGGTGCCTTGTAGCTGTGGGGAGGTAACAGCCTCCATCATTGGTGTGGTCTGCCCTCCGCTGGTTCCCCATGTATGGAGTCTGGGGATGCTCCTTGACTCGCAACTCTGCTTAGATGCTCAGGTGGAGGCTGTGGCAAGGAGTGCCTTCCGCCAATTACATCTGGTGTGTCGGCTTCGACAGTATGTTTTGGACTCTGATTTGGCCACCGTCATCCACGTCTTCATCGCCTCTAGGCTTGAGTACTGTAACACGCTCTATGTGGGGCTACCTTTGGTGATGGTACAGAGATTGCAGCTGGTGCAGAATGTGGCGGACCATCTTCTGGTGGGATTGGGCCGCCGGGAACATATTACACCGGTTCTTCAGTCTCTGCACCGGTTTCCTGTAGTCTTTCGGGCCTGATTCAAGATGTTGGTGCTTGCCTCTATAACCCTAAATGACTTTGGCCCAACCTATTTGTGGGACCGCCTCACCCCCCGGGTTCTGGATTGGCCCCTGAGGTCATCGGGGAGTGCTCTCCTGGAGGTCCCCCAAGTCTGCTGGGGGACCACGATGGAGAGGGATTTCTCGGTGGTCGCCCCACGGTTGTGTAACTCCCTGCCGGTGGAGGCNGGTGGAGGCCCATTTGGCCTCGGATCTCCCTTTATTTTGACACTGTTGTAAGACATAGCTGTTCTGCCTGACTTTTTTTTTGGGGGGGAGGATGGTTGGGGGGGAATGGGTTAGGGTGGTGGGTGGTTTGGGATTTTTATTCCTCCCTTTGTTGTTTATTTTAAAGTTGTTTTAATGCTTTTAATATTTGATGTTGTGCACCTCCCAGAGCTGCCTGTGGCAGGGTGGGTGGGTTAGAAATGTATGAAATAAATATAAATAAATAAATAAATAAATAAATAAATAAGCATGTGTATGAGCAGCTACATGCAATTAGTGACAATTTCATTATGTGCTGACTAAATGCAAGTCTGTTGTTACACCTACTAGCACCCTAAGTTTGGAACCTAAAACCCCTACATTTTGTGGCTTCATGGATCTGCGAACTTGTGTACTAGAAATATGGAGGCTATTTACAAAATTCAGATCTGTTTCTGAGTTCTAATTTCAAAGTTCTTGCCAGAATTTAAAGACATTTGGATCCAAAAATCTGGTTTCAGTCTCTCTCCAATGGTTTCTTTAAAAAAACAAACAAAAACAAAAAACCTGTCACAAATTCCCATATTGTAAACAAGAGTGAATAGCTGGTTACTTTTCAGGATGCTTTATTGGTAGGGTAATTTCTGTAGGCAGCATAAAATTTGTATGTGGTTGCTTTTGGATGTTATGCGTGCCAGTACACCATCCTATATTAGAGATTCTCTCGATTACTCTCATTGTATATAAACTGCAATCCAGAATTGACAGACTGGCCAATGGCAAAATCAAGCAGCTCTAGAGGACTTTGGTAACAGGGACAGGAAAATGTCACTATTTTATTCATCCTAGATTTTGCTCTTTTCAGACATTTGTGTTTTATCAGATTATTTTTAAAGTTATGCATACAAAATATAGTTCAGAGGATGTTTGGAGGTGACCATGCTAATGGTTGTTTCCCTGGGGGATGTCCTCCAACAACCCCTTAATTAGGTTCCTCCTCTCTGCTTTTTCAGGCTGGGGAAGAAAGAAATATTGCCAAAGTTGTAAGAACGTTGCATCTTACTTAATATTCTGTTCACTTCATTACCACCAGGTAACACAAAGGTCCCTTTCCTGGAGGTAACACAAAGTAATGAAATGGTCCTATTTGTGTTCTCATGCACTCGCATGTGACAATGCTGCCTTGTCACAGAGATTTGTGTGTTTTTTGTTTTTTTACTTCCTACAAGAAAATTATCACATCTATTTACTTTCCCCCCTTCTTTGCTGCCATTCAAGCCAACTTTCCCCTTCACTTGTCTGGCAGCAGCTGCACTCCCACTTTTTAATTGGAGAAGCAGTACTGCTTCATACGAGAAGCTCTGGCTTTTGGCAGCTCAAGATGTGCTAAATTCAATCAAAATACCCATGAGTAGCAACGAAATCAGGCATTCCACTTCCCCCACTCGTTACTTGTGAAACCTGAATCTTTTCCCAGGTAACAAGCCCTTTAATTTTTAATTCACTTTAAAAAAAAAAAAAACTTGTTTAAACTGATTTTTTTTTTACATCCATCTGTAGATGTGTGTGTCTATATGAATGAGACGCTTCTGAGAAAACAGATTTTTGCCTACTATTTCCTAGGCTGACAAGTCATTGTTATGAAATGTCATGTCTTGTTACAGACTGGCTGCAAATGATTGACAAAACTGGAAGGGATATCTTGCAACTATTTTGTACGAGCTGGGGACTTTCAGAAAACTTGATATTCTAAAAATTGCAGTCTGGAAAAAAAATAAAATTCATCAACTTAAAAATATGAGAATTTGGAATCTTTTAAGAAGGTTTTTAAAAACCCCTTCTTCATGTAGAATCCACACTCACCATTTCCAGTATGGGAATCTACCAGAAATCATTCATCATTTTCATTGATTTAAAAAAAATGGCTAGGGAGAACAGGTATTGGGTAAATGGTAAAATATTTAAACCATATAGTAAAAGCAGCCTGCACAATATTGTTAAACAGGGAGAGGGGGCAACATTTCCTACCAAAAAACATTGATTCAATCCTCCTCCCAGTGAAGCCAATCACAAGCCCTGTGGACTGGTGTGCGGAGCACACATGGCATAGGAACATAAGAACATTAGAAATGCCATACTGGGTCAGACCAATGGTTCATCTAGCCCAGCATCCTGTCTCTAACAGTGGCCAATCACGGTGGCTTGGGAGAAGCATCCAGCAGGTTACAATGGGGGATCCATTTCCTGTTGTTTTCCCCCAGCTCCCGTCATGTTCCCTGATCCTGTCTGGCTAATAGCTGTTAATGGATCTGTCTTCCAGAAACTTGTCCAAACCTCTTTGAAACTCAGCTATAGTACTGGCCCTTACCACTAGGACTGATGCGGCAGGAGATTTTACCG
>QEPC01012389.1:4731347-4745562 GCA_003113815.1 Sphenodon punctatus
GCCGGCTTCAGCACGCTATTAGGCCTTCCGGGGAACTTCCGGGTTCCCCAGAAGGCCTAGTAGTGTGCTGAAGCCAGTGGCAGCCACAGCCAGTGCTGAAGCCGCCGGAGCACTGCCCCCGCCACCGCCCAGAGCTCAAGGCAGGCAATGGCATTGGGGAGGTAGGGTGATCCCTGGGGTTGGGTGTGTGTGTTAAACCCCAACCCACCCCAGGGATCAGTTAAGTACCGGTACACTTACCTGCTGCTGCAGTGCTGGTGTGGGCTCTGGGTCGCCGGCGGCGGCCTGGAGCCCACACTAGGGGACTTAGGGGAATTTTTTGTTATTGTTTAAATCCAGGCTGGGCAGGGTGGGTGGGGGGTGTCTCCCCTTCCACTCGCACAGTCTGGGAGGGGGGAGGTTTTTGTTTTTAATTGTTTCCATTGATTTCAATGGGGACAATTCCCCATTGAAATCAATGGAAAAGATCTGGTACCGGTAAACCGGTATTAATCCAGTAAGCCAGTTTTTTAAAATCCGGGAACCGGTAAAACCGGTACCCAGTATTTGCCCTCATGTCCCAGCCCTATCAGGTATAGTGCTGCCAGTGAAATTGCTTCTGAATTAAGTCTTTCCTCCTTTACTTAATTATACACTGAAAATGGATGCCTTACAACAGCTCAGCACGTCTGCAGACAGCTGCACACACCCATGCTTGTGACAAAAGAGCCACCTGGACTTAAAGCAAAGGGAATGCATACGCTGAGTTCACAAGCAGGAGCTCCTCCCTGAGAGGAGTTGTAATGGTTTTACTGGACAAGAGTTTTTAAAACAAGAGCCATTTCAAGAGAAGCCATTTCAAGAGAAGCTGATGTGTTTTCAGGATTTTATAGTACTTATGTAAAAATGCAAATAAGTCAGATCAATGTGATAAAGTAAGCTTATTATGGTAATCATCATTGATGATCATAAGAGCTAGAGATACTCTAATCACACTTTTCTCTATCGGAATTGGTTAAAAATTAAACATAATGGAGCTCAAAATACATGTGGATATATGAAACAATAAGGAAAGGGCTAAACAAGTGTCTGGAAAGAACCAAATTAACTTTTGGTTTATTTTAATTTTACTAGAATACACGTTAACATTTAACCTTCTCCATTCACAAAGAAGAGTTTCTCATTCTCTTACCAGTCTATTTTCTTGCTACCCTATCAGCAGACAAAGGAGGCAAGACAAGAGTTGGAATTAAATGGGCATCAACCATTTATTATGCCAATTAAGATCCAATCATGGCGTCTAGTCAGAGAAGTCCAATGCTCTTCCTGGGCACTCAGGATTCCCTATTAGTGATGTTCCAGTAAATTATGAAGTCCTACCTTGCCCCCAGACACCTCAATGTCCACAGGGAAATCCTCCTAACAGGTAAGGAGGGAGGAGAATGGGTATGACACTGGTCACAGGTCATCCAGCCTAGCAAATAGTCCTGGGAACAGGGGGTGTAAAGTTACAGCCTGCACAAGCCCTCTAGGATACCCCTGCCCCACCATCTCAATGAGATGAATTTTAATCTCAAGGCATGCTCTGAGTCTTAGTAACTCAGGCATTGGGTCAACTGCTGCAAGTTTGATGCAACTCATTAACCTAAATTAAAACATCAACACAGAAGTTAAACAAGCCATATTGTTTGCTCAACCAACAAACAATATGGGTAGAGCTGAAATTTTGCAAACACAGATACTACCCACAACCAAAGCAGATATTCAGATATCTACACATGTGGTATTTCACTTATTTCCATTATTTAGCTATCTCCGTTTTTCTTGTATTTCGGCTCTATGGTTGCTCATTAAATTAGTATCAGCTGCTGCACCTGCATGGTAGCACTAATAGTGATGAAATGAAGTTACCAAAATAACTAAAACACTGAAATAAGCAAAATACTAACTAATCAAACCAAAATACCCAGAATGGATATCTGATGAATTGGGAGCTGAATAGCATCAGATTGAATCTGGAGTGAAGCAGGCAAATTTGAAGAATAAAATATTCACCACAAATCATCATTTCAGCTCTAAATGGGATGGAAGCACAATGGAGAAGGTGAAGAAAACCTGCTTTCTTGGGCAAATAGCAGCCAGGGGAGAAATCTTTTGACCAGGGCTTGTAAAGGCTTGTCCTTAGACACACAAAGTCCAGTCCAAGAAGACAGGCGAGTTTCTACTGTGAAGGCAGTGGTGTGTCGTTTTGGAAAAGAACACGCATGCTCAGAATGGTCCAGTGGCCATTTTATGCACAGTGGTTTATTAAAAATATTTAATCAATCACTGTGCATGTGCAAATGGCCACCAGACCATTCTCTGCATGCATGCCCTTTTCAAAAATGGTGCCAGCAGCATCAGTGCCATTTTGGAAAAGCGAAGCCAGTCTTCACATGCGCAGACCAGCTGCTAGTGCCATTTGGAAACGAGCCTGTGCATGCAAAAAAAAGCCCTGGTGGCCCTTTTGTGCATATGCAGTGATTTCTATTTATTAATTATTAATTATTAATTATTAATATACAATGTGAACAAAGCAAAAATGAATGGGTCATTTACAAAAACCCAAAAATAAACCAAAGGGGGTTTTGTAAATGAAAATGAATGATGTGCCTTCTGCACGCCCTTACTGGGAACTGCCACCAACTGTTTTGCAACTGGTTAGGGGTATTTGACTGTTTGGGGTGTTCTCGCTTAGCTAAAGAACATTTCATGCTCTATGGGAATACTGAGGGGTCCCACTTGGTCTTTTCTGGGTCGCTCCCAGGCCCCCTCACTGAGCAAAGATGCATTTGCATTTCTTAGGGGGGAAACATATATTTTGTTCTATATTATTATTCTCCTCCTCCCACTGTCACATATTCTGACTTCTTTAATACACTACGAATGTTGAAATGACCTCCACAGTTTGCCTGTTGTCTTACAACTAGCAATGTGATGTGAACCCCTTCCTTACTTCACAGGCCATTGGCCTATTTCGTAAATCTATGACAAAGTTCAACACTTTAGGTCCTATCCTGCTGAAACCCTGACTGTAGAAATCAATTGTAAGTTCTGTGCAGAGTCAGATTTTAGAGAATGAACAGAACTAGTAGATATTTAATATATGGCTTACACTGCAGGCTTGGGAAATCCATCTATCAGATACAGTCAGTTACCTTAAAACGGATCTACATCCAGGTAGATGGTTTATAGACTGTCAGGGCCACACTGCTGGTTTAGATTTGAGGAATTACTTTAGGAGAACAAGGCAGGTTCTATTTTTGACATTTCAGCAATGAGACCACTTGTACATTATGACCCAATTTGATTTACTGTAAGAAAATAAGAGTGCTGTAATTTGTAAAAGACATTTATTACACGAGTCAAAAAAAAAAAAGAAAGAAAAAGAAAAAGAAAGAAAAAAAAAAAAGCTTAGCGTCTCTGTCCATCCCCATCTGGTTTTATTTTAATCTCACTTTAGTCACATATGAAATTTTGCTTAGCTGTCTTCATTTTCTTAGTCAATCTTGATTAATGGCCTTCAAAGTAAAAATAATTGGCCTGCATCAGGCTTGTTTTATAACTCTTGTTCACAAAGAATGTGAAAGGCTGGAAAATGAGCCTAAACAGAAGGAATGTATTACGTTAGCCCTTGAGAAAGAGCAGTCCTCCAGTTGTGTTTCACTGTGTATTTTTATAACAGGCGCCTCCTTGACCGTCCATGATATTGCTGATATGCTGTGCCAAAAGCATATGTATACTTCATCAGGCTGAGCATGTCACCTCCAAGTCTCCAAACAGCCACATATGTTAAGGCAGTACTAAGCAGAGTAAACATCAATGCAGCAAATCGTTTTAAATGTAAATGATCAAGGTGGCTCAGGCTGAGAACCAGAGCCTGAAACTGGCTGTGGGCTAATTGTCAGAGCAGCTGAAAGGAGTTGTTGGGTTATTTAGTTGGAGTTTTTAGTTTTTTAAGAAGCCCCTCTCCAGCATTTGCTATTTTTCTTCTCAATTTGTTTTAAAAGTTTAGGATAGTTGCAGTTTGGTTTGGAGAATTTGGAACACACTGCAACCTACATAGGGTACATGCAGACATCAGGACTTCATGTGGGAAAGCCTGCCAAAATAACTGTGAAAAATCTGTGGTGAGTTATTACATGAAGCTGATTTGTGGCATATGAACACTTCTCCCACATGGTAAATCCACAGTGATCCATGGAAAAAGTTCTCCAGATTAATATCCAGGGTGCCCCTTCTGAGAATCATGGTAGAAGTGTTGGCATGCCACAAAGTAAGACTGTGATGAATTACCATGCAGTTTTTTCCACAGGCATTACCACTTTATATCGTGGGCATCTGAAAGTATCCATAGCAGAACAAAATCACCCTTGCATTTCAGCAGCGTTACACCAGAGATTCTTGTGACTATGGGCAGATGGGGGTGCGTGGGTGGGTCCACAGATGGTGCGTGGGGTGGGGGCAGGGGCATCGTGCATGGGGGAGGGCTTCAAAAGAGTGCCCCCCATATGGCCACCCTGTCCACACACCACCCACCTCATCTACCCATGGAGAACTCTGGATTTTTCCAGAGTGCCCTGTGTGTGGGCATGGGTGGTCACGGGAGCATGCATCCCCCACACCAACTTCAGATGAGCATTCCCCTACATTGACAGTGGGTGTTCATGCATGGGGGCATCTCGTTTAAAAACACCCTTTGTTTCCTTCCATGGAATCCAGTCCTGAAAGACTCAATCAGTCAAGACGGTTATGTATTTTTTTATTATTATTTCAATTGCTTGTAAGGTTCAATTTTTGTTTCCCTTCACAAAGATTAAACATGCATTTAGTGAAAACATTATTTTCAGACAAAACACATGAATAATTTTTCAATACTGACTTATTTTTGTGGGAAAAGAACCCTTAAATTGCTCTTTAAATATGTCAGGAATTTAGGACTAATTTCAAATGTTTGTACAACTAGTAGCACTGTAGAATGCACTATGACTACTAGCACTATAGAAATGATAAGTAGTAGTACCTCCCGACACATATGCTAGGTTCTCCAGTTTCTTTTAGTATTGAAATAAAAAAACAACAGTGAGCATGTCACATTTTAGAAACAGACTTTAAGAAAGTCTTGCAGATGGGGAAACATTACTGGAAAAAAATCATTTGTAAAGGTATAAATTAAAGAAGCATCACAAGTAGGGTTGCCACCTCTGTATATTTTCCCAGAACAATTATGAAAAATACATGTTGCAGGGTCTGCATTGACACCTTTGCAGGCCCTGCAATATATATGTTTCATAAGTGGCCTGGAAAAATATACATAGATGGCAACCCTAATCACAAGACCCTTACATTCTCAGAGAATTTCACTCCTGTTAGAATTTGCTTGCTCCCACACAAGTCTGATTCAAGACTGAAGCCTAAGTTTTCCAGTGGTAGAAAACTCAAGAGAATGGGCTATTTTTCTGGGGCACTCTCCTAGGGTTGCCATAACTTCCCTTTAATCCTGGGACTTTATGAAAAATACATGGTGCAGGGCTTCATTGGAACCAATGCAGCTCTGCACCATGCATTTTTCATAAGCTCCCGGGTTTAAACGGGAGGTATGGCATCCCTACTGACTCTCCCAACCTGCAACTTTCAGCACCCGGGATGGCTGCTTCCTGTGGGGCCTTGGGCCCCCTCCCTCACTCCTTGTTTCACCTACTGGAGTGGGGGAGCAGGGCCATGCAGGACAGGGTTAACATTCCGGCAAAGTTGTAAAACCTGGCTGTTCGCCCAGGCCTTTGGGGAGGGTGGGGTAAGGTTTTTTTTTAGCTCCCCCACCTGACCTATTATTTATTATGTATTATTGTTTGAATCTGAACCCTGTTTTAATAATTTATATAATTATTGATGTTTTTAAATTGTATTTTATTGTATTTTAATGCTGGAAGCTGCCCTGGGCTGTTCGCAGGAGGGGCGGGGTATAAATTTATAAAATAAATATAAATAAATAAATAAATAAAAGGGGTGAGGCTAAGGAGGGCAGGGCCATGGGAGCTCCACATTTTATTTTTTCCCTGGGCCCCACAGGTTCTAAGGCCATCCCTGAAGCTAATGCCTCTACTAAGAAGGAGCTAACAGAAAGCCCCAAGTTAGGGCTCACCTCAGAGGGGAGATGCAGGAAGCGTTCAGGGGCTTTCCTCAGGGAAGGGGGCCAGCTGAGGCCACAGCTGTATGTTTATTTAACAAGCTGTATCTTAAATAAAAAAGGTCCCAAAGGAAAAAATTGTGTTTTGGAAAATGCTTGCCTATAGAAGAAGGTAGGAGGGTGGTCAGGAGCTTGCAAAGACTGACCTTGCACAGGTGGCCTCCTGCATACACTGATTGCAAAGTATCCACATGTTTGGAAGCATTACATGGCACACTTAGCTGGCATCATGGAGTATCATGTGGTTAGTCATCTCAGGGTGAACTGAAAACAGACATGCACCTTAACTCTGCTTTAACACCGCTTTAACATTTCTTATGCATGTTGCAGGGCTACATAGGACACCAATGCAGCCCTGAAACATGCATAAGAACTCTTAAAGTGGTGTTAAAGCGGTGTTAAGTATCTGTCTGTTATCATCCTCAGTTGAACACAGGGTGCTTTGGTAGCTAAAATTGCTACACAGCAGTAAGTCAGCATACAGTTATGCTAAATAGGAGGTGAGGTGAGGGGCTAATTCATAACCTAACCCCAGACAAGCCCCAAGACTCCCTGTTCCAGTCAGTCAATGGGAGTTTTAGTTGATGCCAGGAAGACTGTAGGCTCTTTCCCTTATTTGGTAGCTTAAGGTATCCATGCATTTCTTTTCTTGCTGCTGAAGGAAGGTTGGTATGGCCTGTCCCCTAATTTGTATGTATGCTTCATTGTGTGGCTCATAAACTAGATTCAACAATTGTTCGTGCATGATTAGAGACTCAGAAATATGCCCTGCATAGTAAAGAGTCAACCCAAGTCTGATTGCAAAGAATAAAGATGTGATAAATTTGTGTTAATTTGAAAGAAAGCTTGGTATAATTAAATTACTCACATGCAGTTAAAAGACTGAATCAGCTTTTGTCAATTCCATGATTTTACAGTAGCACATGTTTAGCACCTTGTGAAATACTAATACTTTCTTATAACAATGATTTCATGCAAGGATCTCAAAGCAAATTGTAAAGCATTTAAGCATTCCTATTAGAAATGCAAGTCAGCAATGGTTAGTAACCTTTAACAAAAGATCCAAGCTGTGCCAGACCAATGATCTAACCCAGCTTATCAGGGGTCGGCAAAGTTCCATGCCCAAGAGCCACATACCAAAATGGTCATATTGCCAAGAGCCATAAGACACATTGAACCCCAATCCCAAGGATGGGGCAGAATGGCTTTCCCCAACTCTCCCACTTCACACCAAAGCTCTGGCTCCCAGGGGGCCTGGCAGATTTCGGGCAACAGCAGTAGCAACACAGGGCAGTCTTCTCCTACTCAAGTAGCACTCAAGAGGCTCCAGCAGCAGAAATGGGGGCTCAGTTTCTCTTGCTCCCAAGAGCACCACATCTGTCAAGAGCTGCAGTAAAGATTCCCAAGAGACGCATGCAGCTCCCAAGCTGTCATTTGCCCACCTCCGCAGTATACTGCCTCCAACTGTGGAGTACTGTCTTGGGCCCCAAATATCTGAAAGACCACCTCTCTCCTCAGGTCCTGCCATGTCCTCTGAAGTCAGCTGGGAGCACCCTCTTGTGCATAACTACTACCCACTACATTTCCACAACAAAGGCATGCAGAGAGGCATTCTTGCCCCACAATTACGGAACTCCTTTCCCTTTGATATTCATTTAAATATGAACCTGCTCATCTTATGGAAGTGATGTAAGATCTTTTTCTTGGCCCAGGCATTTGGCAGGCAGGGATAGAGTTGGGTGGGAAGGTTTAGGAGGTTGGGGTGGGGGTTTTAAGGGGATATCTATATGTACATGATATTTATACATTGTGAGCCACCCTGAGACTTAGGGGAAGGGTGGGGTAGAAAATTGAAATAAATAAATAAATATGGAACAATTACTAGAGCAGTTCATCCCTGTTATTTGCTCCTTGCTTCCAGAATTCAGAGTCTAAGGGACACCCTGAGCATGAGGTTGACTCGCCTAACCATCTTGGCTAATAACCATTGATGGACCTACTCTCTACAAACTTAGCTAATTTTTCATTGAACTCAATTATACTGTTGGCCTTCACAACATCCAATGGCAATGAGCTCCACAAGCTCATTGTGTATTGTGTGGAAAAGTACTTCAATTTCATTTTTTATAAACTGCTACCTGTTTTTGTTTTTTTCCAGGGCTCCTTAATTTTTGTATTATATGAGAGAGTAAATAACTGTTCACCTTTTCCATACCAGTCATGTTCTTCTACACTTTAAACACCACTTAGCGGTTGTCCAATATAGGAAGCTGACTGCAAGCACCAAACCCTTTTTATACAAAGGCATTCCTGCAATCTTTTATAAGAAGTCATCATATAATCATCATTCACAGCCAGTCTTTGAATTTCAACAGAGGAATTTCCCTGAGGCTAGAGAAGCACATTTCTGTTCCATGAAATTCTACTTAGGTTTAGCTGAGATAGTGGGTGCAGCCACACAAGATGTTAATCCACTTTGGGCAGCGTTTTCCCACTTCGGGCAATGTTAACACATGATGCAATGGATTGAATGGCCGGTGGCTGCCAGATGTTCACTCCACCCTGGATTGGGCAGCCAGCCAGCTGCTACACAATGCGTCTTCCGGAGAAGGCTTCTGACATAGCATGTAGTAAAATGGTCCAGCGTGGGATATCACTGTCCAGAGTGGGATAATGGGCCACCTCCTATGTGACTGGGCCTGTGCTGCTCTGCCCCGTGGCAAGGACCATAGAGCCACAGGCGAAAAGGCCCAGAGCAGACAGGTGAAAGACTGCATCATGCCCCCAGTCTGCCTGACCCGGCCTCAGCCTACTTAAAAGGACAACAAATTCAAACCCATCTTGGGCGACACCGGACTGTTCTGCAGCAAGTGCCCAATGCCTGCCCCCCACAGAGCAAGTGAGAGGAAACTGCCCCAGGGCTATAATGGAATGTGATAACAGCCAGTCCAGTGTGGTAAACCATAGGGATGGGCGAACAGAATGGAGTTCAGAAATTCAGTTAGGTTTGGTTTGAAATTCGAGTTCGGAAATTCAGTTCGGTTCAGTTTGAAATTTGAGTTCGGTCCAGAAGTTTGGTTCGGTCGACCGAACAGATCAAGTTCGGTTGAATTCCAAACTTCCGAACCAAGTTCGGCTATTCAAAACCAGGTTTTTTGGTGTGTGTTGCCACTAGGGATGGGCGAACAGAACAGAGTTCAGAAGCTCAGTTCGGTTGACCGAACAGATCGAGTTTGGTCCAAACTCCGAACTTCCGAACCGCGTTCGCCCATCCCTAGTAAACCATCAGATGGGGTGGGGAGGAGTGGGGCTGCCAACACAGATGCCCATTGGTAGCTACAACTCAATGGTGTGTGTCCATTGTATCATTTCCACAGCCATCAACCAGCAGTGCCACCATGCCAGGGACGTCAGCAGGAGCACAGGCCCCTGCCGTACCACAAGCAGTCAAATGAGCCACCTGCCAGAGGAGAGTGGTCTGGACCGAGGAGACCTGGGTATTCAGTGGCCTGTGAGGGGAACAGCGGGTGCAGCATGAGCTCTGCAACAGCTACCATAATGAAAGGGTATTCCAGGGCACCTTCCAATGAATGAGGGATCTTGACTGTGACCAGGACATGGGGTGGTGTTGGCAGTGGGCCAAGGTCTTCAAAAGGGGAGAAGTCATAAAACTTAGTTTTATTTATTTATTTATATTTATATTTCTTCCCCTCCCCTCTCACGAAATCAACTTGGGGTGGCTTACAAATTCAAAAAAACAACGCATAATCTTAATATAAATATAAGTACAAACATATAAAAATAACAATATAAAACCACACTAAAACTCTGACATTGTATATAAAATAAAGATACCCTCCCTCTCACCCATCTAACCCATCCCCCCTGCCCTGCCAAATACCTGGCAGAAAAGCCAGGTCCAGGGGCGTAACACCCATTGACTGACCCTGGCTTTATGCTGAGGCCAGGCACCAGGGGCCACCGAGGAGCCCATTTACGTTTTTTTTCCTTGTTAGGCCCACAGTGGGCCTCCCACTCCTGCCTCTCTCTACCCTCCCTGGCTGGGTGGGAAACCGCCTTAGGAAGCCTTGCCTTGCTGTGCGTGCAGTACTGCACACATCTTGATTTCTTGTCCATGGGTCCATTCCACCTTAGCTACACCCCTGCCCAGGTCTTACAGTTATGTCGGAAGGCAAGAAGATTCGGGCTGAGGCGAACCTCCACTGGGATGGAATTCCAGAGTAATGGCACAGCCATCAAGAACACCCTCCTGTGCATCCGAACATGCTGATAATGCGGGACCTCCAGGGAGGCGCCCCCTGACAACCTCAGAAGCCACCCAGGGTGTGAGGCAATTGCTCAGATAAGCAGGGCATAGGTCGTGAAGAACTTTATAGGTCAACACCAGCACACTGAATTGGGCCCAGAGGTCTATGGGCAGCCAGTGCAGTGCTCGGAGCACAGGTGTTATCTGCTCCTTACAGCACGCTCCAGTAAGGAGATGGGCTGCTGCATTCTGCACCAGCTGCAGCTTCCACCCTCGCTCCCATTCCCTCACTCCCGTGATATAACCATGTTGCATTCCACACCCCAATAAAGGGCATGAATTTAGCAGAATATTTGCAACCTGGAAATGCATCTCTGACAACCAAATCGTTCCTCTTCAACTGTGACAGTTCAGGAGCTGAGAGAGCAGCAGAGGGAGGATGCAGCAGGATGGTCCTCATGCTATTGGAGATCCATAGGAATGTGGTCCATGTATGCCACCAGGTGCATGAGCTGTCCAGAGCTCAGAGCACACAATGGAACCAAGACTGAGGAGCCAGAAGAGGAGGAGCCTGAGCACTGGTAATATAGGTTCATGTTTATAGATGTTTCTTGTTTTTGCTGAACCTGTAATGTTATTCCATTGTAGTGTTGTTTTCTATAGGTATGTTACTGTTATTGTTAATGATTGTTCATTAGATATAATGTATTGTTACATGTTCCGATCCTCCTCTGTCCCCTCTCTCTCCCTCCCACGCCTCCCCTGCTCCCCTAACTGCCTTCATCCCTTCTCCCTAGCTGACCCCCATGCCTGGAACTCCCTCCTTGCCCACATCCACCTTGCCCCCTCCCTTCATACCTTCAAATCCCTCCTCAAGACCCACCTCTTCCATTCTGCCCTCCCCGACTCGGACTCCTCGCTCCCCTCGCCTAACTCCTGCTGATACCTACCATCCAGTACAATCTGTTACCTGAGGTCTGTGTGTACTAATACTCACCACACGGATCAGCCAGCTATCATTCTCGATGTAACCAAGCCAAGCACGTGCACTTGGGACCGCACATCTTCGTGAATGTTACACTCTTTGTCTCTCCTTCTGTTCCCCTTCCTTTGTCTCCCCCCACCCACATCTCTCAGATTGTAACTGTTCAACCAGTTTTACTACATACATATAGGTTACACACACTATGTACATATATATGCAAACAACTTATACATAACCGATTAGGTTATACTATTTATATGGGAGGAGCTGCCATGTAGCTTATCTCTCTGCACAGTGTGGTCCTTCTTACCTCAGACAGGTGCCTCTCCTCCTGTATGATCTCTAAACAGGGGCATCAGCTGGTCACATGGAAGGGTGTGTGTGTGTGTGTGTGTGTGTGTGTGTGTGTGTGTGTGTGTGTGTCCAAAGCGGCCCTGTCAGTCTTGCAGATGTTGTACAAGACACAAGTTGCAGAGATCATTGGGGATGGTGTGGAAGTGGTGGACAGCACCTTGAAATCTATATGTGCCACAAGGCAGTGCCATCACTTCTTAAGGAACCTGAACACTCTCTCCACGACTACCCAGGTGGTGCTCAGCCACAGCCACTGGTTGAAAAGGCATGCCATAGGACCTCATAAGCCATGGCTTCATGGATAGGCTGTATCCCCAGGGTACTGGAGGAGGAGGAGGAGGAGGAGGAAGCAGTCGCTGGCCCAGTCCCTGGACCGTCGGTGGTGGTGGCTGGTTCCTTGAATGAGGAGCAAGTGGCGGGCACAGGAGGTGCTGCCAGGTTTGTAAACTTTTTTTTTTACTTTGAGGACAAGAAAGTCTCTATCCGTTAGAGCGAGCTCACTGGCATGCAGGTGGGTGCGTGGGTGGTGGGTTTCAGTCAGGCACAAACAGTGGGCATCAGCGGGTAGCAGCAGATGTCTGCCACAGAGAGAGGGGGTACTTATTGTGGGGGGCTGTTCCAGCAGTCAGGTATGAGCACGAGCAGCACCC
This sequence comes from Sphenodon punctatus, assembly GCA_003113815.1. Taxonomy (NCBI): domain Eukaryota; kingdom Metazoa; phylum Chordata; class Lepidosauria; order Sphenodontia; family Sphenodontidae; genus Sphenodon; species Sphenodon punctatus. Next base: position 4,743,809 of record QEPC01012389.1, read on the forward strand.
CCATGCAAACATGTGCCAGGCTAGCAAGGGTTTCCACTCTCCAGTTGCCATCCCATTCCCTATGCACCCCCAAATAAGGGTAGGATTTGCACGTGCCAGCCAGGGACTTTCTAGTTGCAGGGCCTAGCATCCCCTAGCACCCCAAGGAGGGCAAGATTTGAACATGCCAGCAAGGGTACTTCAAGTTGCCATCACTACTAGCACCCAAAGAAGGGCAGGATTTGCACGTGCCAGCAAGGGTCTCATCCCTCCGTGGCACCCAAAGAAGGGCAGGATTTGCACGTGCCAGCCAGGGTCTCTCCATTTGCCATCCCATTCCCTAGCATCCCCTAGCACCCCAAGGAGGGCAGGATTTGCACGTGCCAGCCAAGGTCACATCTCCCGTTGCCATCCCTAGCACCCCAAGGAGGGAGGACTAGAGGCATCATCATAAATTCATGATATTACTTTGGTGTTCTTAAATGTGTTCCCATTTTAGAGAGGAATTGGATGCCAACCCCTAGGCGGAGGTCGCCAGTGACACCCCCAGACATTCAGCGGAGAAGGTCGGATGTCTGGAGGTTTTATGAGATGGGCGATGGAATCGCCATATGCAAGGTAAGACAAAGGGACTGGAACAACAGGGAGTGGATTGCCCTATGACCTTTTAGGAATGGAAGTGCCCTGCAGAGAGAGATTAGCCACACAGTCCACCCACTTGTGGAGACAGAATGCAGGCAGGGCTTGACAGACCATTGGTCTGACACAGTATGGCACTTCTTATGTTCCTATCTTTTTATGCTCTTTAGTTCTGCGGCAAAAGAATCAGGAGGTAGAAAGAGGGGCCCACATTGAGACTCATTGCCCATATTGAAAAGCTCCACGGCCTGAAGGTGAGGTGGCAGAAGGACTCTGGCGTGGCCATGGAGTCTCAGTCTCAGGGCCAGAAGAAGGGGGGGAAGGCAAGATGGAAGCGCTGGCATGTAAGACCTTCCCCCTCCTCCAGCCCTGATGGGCGTCTGCTGTGGCCAAGGCCTTTCTGGCCGAACTTGAGAGGCCTGGCCGCCAAATGATGAAGGGCGTACGCTGCCTGGAGAACTGCCTGATGGAACAGTTCCAGGCGCTCGAGGTGGAGAAAAAGAAGGTGGAGGCGTACGCCTAGTACGTCTCCGCCGAGATGGAACACCTGGAACTGTACCACCAGGCGGTCTCCAGGTGGCATCGGGACATGGAAGGGGCCGTGGAGTTTGCCATCTCCCACGGCTACGAGATGGAAGAGGATCGGGTGGCCGCCCCTCAGTCCTGTGCTGCGCCCCAACGCCTTCTGCCTTTCCCCCAAGTCCCAGGGGACAGGCCCAGAGACTAATAGTTTTTCATTTATAAGTTTCCTTTAAATTTTTGGTTTTGGTTTCATAATGTTGTTGTTGTTTTGTTGTTCAAATAGTTTTAATAAAAGTTGTTATATTTGTTGTTACGAGCTTTGTTTGAACTTCCCAATCTTTTATCCCTATGTGTTGAAGTTCTGGAAGGCAGGTGGCAGAATCTCATACAGCTTGTTGATCCCTACCAGCAGCATCTGGCTGGCTATACATGTAGCGTAGTTAAGGTACTCTATGCTCGGGGGGCCTTTCCCTCTCTCACCGACCCCGCCCTGAGGGCCAGGGGGGTGGCGTGGGTTTCCTCCTTGCCAATCCCTATCAATTCCCTTTCCCCTCCTCCCTCCCTCTCCTTCCCTTCCTTTGAGGCCCATTCTGTGCATTTATACTCCCCCCTAC
>QEPC01012389.1:4772177-4782793 GCA_003113815.1 Sphenodon punctatus
GTTGGGGTCCCCCAAGACTCTGTCCTTGGCCCTCTCCTCTTCTCTATTTACACCCTGTCCCTTGGCAAAATTATTGCCTCCCATGGATTCCAATAACACCTCTACGCTGATGACACCCAACTCTATCTTTCTACCCCCTCTCTCTCCTCTTCTGTCCACTCATGCCTCGTCAACTGCCTCTCTGATATCTCCACCTGGATGTCCCGATGTCAACTCAAGCTCAACATGGTCAAGACCGAACTCCTCATTTTTCCTCCCTCCTCTTCCTCTCCCTCTAACCTGTGAGGGGTTGGATAAAATCTTATCCAGCCCCAAGTGAGGGGCTGGATAAAAATCTTTTATAAATAAAATAAATAAATAAATTCCAGGCCAAAGCTACAGTGCCCAAAGGATGGGTATACACTGGCTTGACTTTCCGCATAATAGATAATACCAACACCAGCACCAGCAGTTCTCCAACCTGACATGCTGCCATTGGCTCCTCTCAGTGACTCTGTGGATGTGCCTCTTCTGGCAGGGTGATTATTATTATTTGTTATGCACTGACAATATGTGCAGCCCCAAACAAGACAGGCACCAAAATGGGCTGTGTCCTGTGAAGTTTCGTTTTAAAACGCAGAGAAGGTCCTCAGAACAAAGTAATCTGTTTAGAGTAAAGGTTATTTCTGATGAATATTATATTGTTTGCTAATGAGTACACTGCACAAACAGTAGTTATTCAGCAACTCTTCCCTACTCCAGTAATCCATATGCCCATTTTAGCACCTAGTAACTCTGTAGTGCAAGCACAGTTGAGGGCTAGTGGTGGCTTTGTTTTGCCAGGGCATGTTGCCACAGAGCTGCGGTCCCCTTCCACATGGCCTCCAATTGCCTTTTTCCGCATGATTATCACCCATCTGCTGCCCTCTGTACCACGTATGGGAGGAGAGCATATGGGCCAGGAAGGAAAAGCACAGGAAAGTAAGGAGGGTGGAAAGAAAGTTGTAAGCATTTTTCTGGCATCCACATGACTCTCCGAGATGACAGGTTTTAAGAACAAGTGAAAGGAAAGAAAAAATTCTAGTAAGCAAAGCCAGTGTCCCCTCCCCTCCACAAAAAGGGGTGGTGAGGGTGGGAAACGACGTAATGTGTAGCAACAGAGCCAGCTTTGCCTTAGTCTGGCCAGGGCAAAAAGAAGATCCCTGCTTGTTGATTAAGATTTCAGAATAAAAAGAAACTTCATACTGGGGAGGAAATAAAGTCATTTCTTGAGGAATAAAAATGGACAGGACACTGCAGTAGAGATCTGCTCATCTGTATGCTTTAGGGAACAAGAAAAGCAGCTATACTGGTCCATACTGACCATCTCATTGCTTCTCTTAGATTGGAGAAGTACTGTTACTAGCCCTCTGTGTTTGATCTGGAGTGCCCAGGGTTTTTAATGTGTCATTTCTGTGCTCCAGTTAAAGCAACCCTTCCCCTCCTTCTTCCCCCAGCATCTTTATTGCAGAAAATGTCAACTTACAAGGTTCATCTGATGAGTCTACTTCTCTGACTCCAGAGATACGCCTGACACCATGGTGCCTCTCTGTCCCTCCGCTTACTGCGCCTGAGCCCCGAAGGCTGAGGCTGCACTGCCTGTCTCATGCCACCACTGCTGTTGCTCCATCCTGTGCTGCCCGCCAAGTGGATCCCACATGTACCATGCGCCACAGGTGCTTCTGCTTCCACTCAGCCCAGTTTCCCCCCGGCTGTGCCACAACAGGACAGGTTTTGTGAGGCCCCCCAGCTTGAGTCTTGCCCCCGCCCCTCAGCTTGGGCCCCAGGACAAATGTCCCTTCTTTCCCTCTATGATAACTACATCCCTGAGATAAAACCCTGATGATTTCCCTAGGTTATCCAAGTGGGCTGCCCCTTTCTTATGTGGCTGTAGCAGGGCAGGATAGCCCTTTAAGAATGCTAGTGCCAGCCAAAATAAAACCAGTGGCTGGGCTACTAGATGACTGATTTGGGGCCAGCTGAGCTGGATGTGGTGTGCCCAGCCCATAACTCAGAAAGCTGATCCCAAGTAGGAGCCCTGTCTCCCAGGGCTCCAGATGGGTGAGAGCGAGGGAGAGCTCTGCCTCTGGGCTAAGCTGGTTTCAGGAGGGCTTGTACCTGGCTATCAGAGTCTTAGGAGATAGCTCTGAACCATGTGTCAAGGAATGAGAACTGCTGCTGAGAGAGTAGAGACAATTGGGAGGCGCGGGCGCCTGAGGTTGCAGCTGTGAGCTTACAGGACCCTGGGATGGGGCTACAGGTCCCTGATGTGAACCAGGGCAGGGCAGGACTAGGACCTCAGATGGGAGGGCCTACTTGGCATTCTGGGGAAGCCAGGAAGTGTAGGCCTTCAGATGGGGAGAACTTGAGGGTGACTGTGGCAGCGGTGGGCTTGAACCTCCCAGAGGATAGCCCTGGACCAAACAAGGGGAATGTTGCTCTGGCCACTGATGTACCCTGATACGCTCCAGTGCCTTCAGTTCTCCAAACTAGCTCCTCAGGTTTAGCACATCACAGAACAGTATTAAAGTCTGGTCTCCAAAACCTCCCGATAGCCAGCCCACTTCTCCAGGCAGTGCTTCTTCCAGTAAGTCTGGGTAGGTACCCAATAGTTCATTCAGCTGCCAAGCTTCTCCTGTACAGTTTTGATCCCACCTGATATCCACGGTGCTCAGTCTCCAACCAAGTCTCGGTGTCTTGGGGGGCTTGTTCCCTAGAAGGTGCAGGAATCAACTCCAGCTGTGTGACTCTGCCTCCTCCCCCCATTGCCCCAGGTGAGCTGCCCATCATCCCAGCAGCATAAGGAAAGGGCCACCCAGAGGGCGGAGCTGTGCAGGGGGGCTTGCTCCCTAGATGCTGCAGGAATCAACTCCAGCTGTGTGACTCTGCCTCTTCCCCCCATCCTCCCAGGTGAGCTGCCCATCATTCCCAGCAGCATAAGGAAAGGGCCTCCCAGAGGGCGGTGCCCTCTGGGTGGCAGCTGAAGGGTGAAGAGCTGTTGGTGGGCCGTTAGTGGACGGAGGCAGTGGAGGCCGCTACCAGCACAACATCAAGATCCATCTGAGCTCCCCCTCCAGAACCAACCCACCGGGATGCCTGTCCTCCTCTCTCACCCCCTTTCCACCTTGGACTCCCTTCTCAAACCCCCCTGTCCTCCTCCTCCTCCCTCTTCTCTCTCCTCTCAGGATCTTGCTCTCTTTTTCACCTCTAAGATTGACAAAATCCACCTGGAAATCGCTTCCAGGTCCTCTCCCCCTACCACTTCCCCCCACCCTCCTCCCCCAAACTCTCTCCTGTCCTCCTTCCCTCCCGCNGACATGGAAGGGGGGACAGAGGGAGAGACAAGGGATTCAACATTCATGAGGATGCAAGAACTCAGGTACACGTTCTTGACTTGGTTACAGTAAATAGGAGTTTGCAGATAACAAGTAGGGGATAATCCTGGGTGGATTAGCAAGAGTTAGGAAAGGCAGAGCAGAAGAGATGGGTTTTGAGGGGGGACTTGAAGGTGTGGAGGGTGGGGGCAAGGCGGACAAGGGCAGGGAGGGAGTTCCAGACATGCAGGGCAGTGAGGAAGAAGGGCCGAAGGCAGTTGGAGGAGCAGGGGAGGCGTGGGAGGGTGAGGGAGGGGATGGAAGAGGAACGGAGTGCTCAAACAGGGGTTCAGAGGGAGATCAGAGCAGAGAGATAGGGTGGAGCAAGGTTATGAAGGGCTTTGTAGGTGAAGACGAGGAGCTTGTTCAGAATATGCTCAGGAATTCTGGGACTCTGTCCTCGACTGGTTCTCCTACTACCTTTCTGACTGCTCCTTTAATGTTTCTCTTGCTAACTCCTCCCCCTCTTCCTCCCTGCCCCTCTCAGTCGGGGTTCCCCAAGGCTCTGTCTTTGGCCCTCTCCTTTTCTCTATCTACACGCAGTCCCTAGGCAAACTCATTGCTTCCCATGGTTTCCAATACCACTTATATGCTGACAACACTCAACTCTATCTCACCACTCCTTCCCTCTCCCCCTCTGTCCAAGCTCGTCTCACCAACTGTCTTTCTGATATCTCCACCTGGATGTCTAAATGCCAGCTTAAACTGAACATGGCTAAAACTGAACTCCTTATCTTCCCTCCCAATCCTTCCTCTCCGTCTTCCCTGTCAATTGCCATTGAAGGGGTCTCCATCCTCCCTGTACCCCAAGCCCATAGCTTGGGCTTCATCTTCGACTCGCACCTTACCTTCAAACCCTACATTGACTCCGTGGTCAATTCCTGCCACTTCTCCCTCCACAACATTGCTAAGATCTGCCCTTTTCTGTCTGTCTCCTCTGCCAAAACTATCATCCACGCCCTAGTCATCTCACACCTTGACTATTGTAACCTCCTCCTCGCTGGCCTTCCCCACTCTCACCTTTCTTCCCTCATCTCTGTTCAACACTCTGCTGCCAGGATCATCCACCTAGCCTGTCACTTTGATGATGTGCAGCCTCTCCTCCCTCCACTGACTTACTAGGGTGAGCTGCCCATCATCCCCTAGGGACTGCGTGTAGATAGAGAAAAGGAGAGGGCCAAAGACAGAGCCTTGGGGAACCCCGACTGAGAGGGGCAGGGAGGAAGAGGGGGAGGAGTTAGCAAGAGAAACATTAAAGGAGCAGTCAGAAAGGTAGTAGGAGAACCAGTCGAGGACAGAGTCCCAGAATTCCTGAGCATATTCTGAACAAGCTCCTCGTCTTCACCTACAAAGCCCTTCATAACCTTGCTCCACCCTATCTCTCTGCTCTGATCTCCCTCTGAACCCCTGTTTGAGCACTCCGTTCCTCTTCCATCCCCTCCCTCACCCTCCCACGCCTCCCCTGCTCCTCCAACTGCCTTCGGCCCTTCTTCCTCACTGCCCTGCATGTCTGGAACTCCCTCCCTGCCCTTGTCCGCCTTGCCCCCACCCTCCACACCTTCAAGTCCCCCCTCAAAACCCATCTCTTCTGCTCTGCCTTTCCTAACTCTTGCTAATCCACCCAGGATTATCCCCTACTTGTTATCTGCAAACTCCTATTTACTGTAACCAAGTCAAGAACGTGTACCTGAGTTCTTGCATCCTCATGAATGTTGAATCCCTTGTCTCTCCCTCTGTCCCCCCTTCCATGTCTCCCCTCCCTCTGTCTTTAGACTGTGAGCTCTCAGGCAGGGACTGTGTCTGTTTTGTTCTCTGTAGAGTGCCAGGTACATTTCTGGTGGTATATATGAATGCTTAATAATAATAACAATTAATAATAATAGCTACTAGGCTTACTCTCAGCCTACTGTAGCAGACCTTGCAAGCTTCCTACTGCTTTGGGAGTTCTCCTCCCAACTCCTTTCCTAATTCTTCTCTCCTCCCAACTGACCCATACCCTTCTTGAGTGTACTCAGGCCCTTATATAATCAGATGGGTTTGTTACAGCTGCTGCCAAGCCTTGACCTTCTTAGTCCTATACTCAGTTTAAGAATATAAGTAGTGCCATACTGACTCAGACCAATGGTCCATCAAGCCCAGAATCCTGTCCTCTGACAGTGGCCAATTTTGATTGCATGGAAGAAGAACCAACAGTCACAAAGGGCAATCCATTCCTTGTTGTTCACTCCCTGCTCCCAACCGTAAGAACTTCATCCCATAAGCTACTTGATTAATAGCCATTTATGGGCCTACTCTCCAAGAAATTATCCAGTCCTTTTTTAAACCCATTTATACTACTGGCCCTGACAATGTCCCCTGGCAACAAATTCCGTAGGTTAATTATGCATTGAGTGAAAAAGTATTTCCTTTTATTGGTTTTAAATATTCCAGCAGCTAGCTTCATGGAGTGTCCCCTAGTTCTATTACTATTTGAGAGGGTAAATAACCATTCCCTATCTACACGTTCCATACCACTCAAGATTTTATAAACCTCTATCATGTCCCCCTCTCAGTCTTCTCTAAGCTTGTCAAGCCTCTCTTTGTATGGAAGCCGTTCTATACCTTTTATCATTCTCATTGCCCTTCTCTGTACCTTTTCTATCTCAGCTATGTCTTTTTTGAGGGGCGACCAGAATTGCACACAATATTCCAGGTGCGGTAGCACCATTGATTTGTATAGAGGCATTATGACATCCTCAGTTTTATTCTCTATCCCTTTGTGAATAAGTCTTAACAGTCTGTTCACTTTTTTGACTGCTGCTGCACATTGGGCTGAGAATTTCAGTGTATTGTCCACAATCACTCCCAGATCCTTTTCCTGACTGGTAACTCCTAGCTTAGTATCCAGCATTGTGTACTCAGAGTTTGGGTTATTTTTCCCTATGTGCATCACTTTGCACTTGTCCACATTAAATCTCAGCTGCTATTTAGATGCCCAGGTACCCAGTCCCGTAAGATCCTGTTGCAGTTCTTCAAAGTCTGCTCGTGTTTTAACTACCTTGAATAACTTGGTGTCATCTGCAAATTTGATCACCTCACTCTTAACGCCCTTTTCCAAATCATTAATGAATACATTAAACAGGTCTGCAATTTCATATTTGAGTTCCTTCAGAACTCTGGGATGAATCTGAGTTGGTTGCTGAATGAACTATTGGGTACCCATATTTAAAGGCCCACTAACCCAATGCTCCTCTATTTAGAGCCACAACTTTGCCAAGCCCAGTTTTACTGTGGGTCTATTCCCGGAGGTTCCTGTGACCCTGTCACAGTGATGTCACAGACAACAAGCAATCACAGACTGGGAGCAGCACAGAATGTCTACCCAGGAAGGGGACAGCAACAGTGTGAGACCTGGACTCCTCAGGCAGAGGTCTGAGTAGGCATGGGAGTACTGATTGGGTGGGGGCTAATTCCTCAAGTTGACACTTGTGACCAGCAGCAAGGATGACCCCAACCAGCAGTGGACACAAGCGAGAGCTGAGATTACCTATCCAGAACACTGCACTGCTAGAGTGGCCATAACCCATAGCATCACAATACTCCAATGGAGGGGTGGTCACATCAGAAAAAGCAGGAGAGCCCCTTTGCCCCATCCCTTTTCAGAACAAAGCTTCAGGGTGCATGACAACTCTAGATGTGCCCGGGATGGGTGGGCACTGAGGCAGCTACAGGGGGAGGTAAAACAAAATAGAAAGGGAGGCCAGTGCTGCTGTCACTGCTGGATCTCTCACTCCTTCTCGTCTCATCCCCTGTTCATGCCTCAGCTTAACCAGACACTTCACTTATTGAGGGGACAAGCAGTGCCTCTGGGTGAATGAAATATGCAGAGGAGAACCAGGTCTCTAAAATATCAATTAAGCCTTCCATCTTTGCTGTAGACAAGCCTACAAAAACTCAGTCTTAATAATGGTCACTCATTGCTTTATGGCTAAGTGAAGAACCTCACTGCTTACTTATCTATGTAATTGCTAATTAAATATAAAAATATGAGATACCTTCATAAAAAAGGTAGTTGTTTCAATGACTGCCTCAGCGGCAGCATATGTACATTACTGGTATTCTTAGTTTACAAGCATTCTGAGATGAGGACTATAGTCGATGTGTGAAAGTCAAGTACAACAAGATTTTAAGCCTACTCAGACAGTCTGGGTGCTACTGTCATATAAATAGTAAATAGATAATGAGTAAAAATCAATAATTCAATATCTGGCTAATGCCCATGTCCTCTTTGTTGTCTCATGAAGCACAGAATCACTCAGGCCTTATATTTCCACTTTCATATGGAGAAGGTACGTAGTTATGGTACACTATCGGGGACCCAGTGGCTGAGTTCCAAGTCAGGAGCCGGGAAACCAACCTCCCATCCCTTGTCCTGACTCCAACTCCAGAATCAGTTCCAAACAAGGGTGGGAAGGTGGAGAGGGAGAAAGGGAGCAAGATGTATCTATGGTGTGTGGTATCGAGAGGAGCTTCAACTACCGCAGACAAATGGAAGGGAGGTGTGATTCAAAAACTTCACACAGGGGCCAGGGTCAGGACAAGGGATGGCAGGACGAGGAAAGGCTGGGAGCAGGAACTGGAGCCAATCAGGGTCTTGCAGATAAAGCTGGATATCGATCATACTGCATAGACAGACTGCTTCCTGCCAGGCCTCACATGACTTGGGGTGGCCAATGGAAAAGCAAGTTAGGTGCAACTAAGGGTATGGCATCGTTTGTTCAGGCTGGTCCTCAGAGGACACCCTTCCTAGGACATGAGCCAGAGTCCCTGAGCAGTAATAGCTTCTTCCCTGAACCTGTTGAATGTCATTCCAAGTCCTGCTCTCCTGCTGTGATGGTACTACAGATACCTAATTCTGGTTTCTTTCTATGTCGTCAAAAGTCATGAATGAAACTCCTATCTAAAAAAAGAAGAAGAACCTAATCCCCATTTCCACCAAAATCACAATTACCCAAGACACCAGCTGCTTTCTGGAAAGTTTATTGGCATTCTACTTACTTGACAAAAGCAAGAAAGATTTTCAGTCAGTCATGGTTTTCAGTCCGGCCAGTTTGCAAATCTATATTGCTTTCATTTGTAGTTGTCAATGTCATGCCATTTAGTCCCAATGAGAAATGAAAGTTTATGCTCAGAAATCTGCTGATGGTAGACACTGATTAAATGAATACTTCAAACGTTCCTCCTGCCTTGAACGGGAGTAATGTATGCAGTGTTCTTCTTTTCTCATCTAAAGGGATTTTACAAAGTTTTCCACTAAGAATAGGCAGAGACTACCCCTACATTAGATTGCCTACTCTGCTTTAGACTGTAGACCTAAAATACATAAGTAAAAGGTTGAAATCAGAGGACTTGGAACAACCATGTGTATCTTGGTTTCAAGTTACTGTGGCTGCAAGTCACTTAAATCTGATTCTGTGTAGAATTGGATATGCTCAATTGTCATTGATTTCACTGGGAATCTCAGATACTTATCCCTGTCCTGGACTGAGCCTTTATTCTTCAAACAGGAAATCTAGATAAAGAACACTTTCAACTTTATTGAGTGAGGCACTGAGACACCATGGTGAGAGATCGATGAAAAATGACTTAGGACTTGTCTATATTAGAACGGAAGTGAATATCTACAGAGAATATCATATTGAATGATGTCACCCAATTTGAATGTATTTGCCAAAACAGATAATGCACTGATCACTATTCAGTAGGGATGGGAATTTTGGTTTCGGATAAAACCAAAAGTACCCGAAAATGGCCATTTCGGATTAATCTGAAATTTTGGTTCTTTTTTTGGTTGCGGTGCTATCAGATCTTTTGTATTGATTTTTGTACTGGATTTTTAACATTGCGGTTTGTCCCCCATTGAAAAAGCACAATGTTAAAAATCCGGTACAAAAATCAGTGCAAAAGATCCTATAGTACCGAAACTGCTAAAGAACCAAAATTCATGAGAACCAAAACCAAAATTGACCGAAACCGAAATTTTGCCCAGAGTCCCATCTCTGTTATTCAGGTCCATCTGCACCAGATCTTCATATCCGGTTTTCAGGTTGTTGGTTTTTTTCAGTTGTTTGCTTACTTAATTTTGGTTATTTGCACATGTGCAGTAGCTGACATGAAGTAAATGAACAACCAAATCCAAACAACTGAAAAACCAAATAACCAACAGCTGAAAACTGAAAAAAACAAACCAAGAATGTGAATATTCATTTTGGTTGTGGATGTTATTTGGTTATCCATATGTCTACCTGAAAATGTATATAATATCTTTGAATACAAAACCCAATGGTTGTTCCTCAAGCACTAGCCTACATTCTAGAGTGTATTTGCCATGTTGGCCCCAAATAGGATAAATACAAGAGACAGTTAGAACGATGCCTTTTACTGAACCACCTTCTGTTTGCTTTATGCAATGGTTATAGTAGGTTCTATGAGGGTTTTGTTGCTGTTGTTTTGTTTTGTTTTTGCATTTGCTTGGCAAATGGATGTTACTGTTGATTCTTGTTTCGTTCTTTTTCAGGTCACAAAGTTCCAATTTTAAGTGGAGAATGGGAATACTAATAAATTTCATTGTAGCCTGCAGTGTGGTTGTCTGTTGGTCCCAGAGACAAGAGACAAAAACAAAGTAGTTAGAATGGTCTAATAAAATATATCAGTTGCCTTGTCTCTTGGCTTGCCTACCTAAAAGAATAGGTGTGGTTAAAAGATCTATTGGCTTGTCTACATTAAAAGAAAAGGAAATATTTTGGTTTTTTTTGTTCAGGTTAGCTAATCTGAGGCAAAGCTAAATAATGAAGACAAATTTTAATTTCAGTGTAGCAGGCTGAAGTTAATCCCAAATGGAGTGCAGAGAATGAGTCCCAACTTGCTAAACTGAAGTAAAACTTACCTACACTACATTTATAGCTGTCACGGCGAGACGCCATGACAGGGGGCAGCGACAGGGGATTCAGGGGAGGCCACGGAGAGAGAAACGCCAGACAGGGGCGGGCCAGAGGCAGGCTCAGAGAAAACCAGCCCCGAGTACTCACCAGGCCCCGACCACGCCGCAGCAAGACGCACCCCAGCCAACGCCACAGGCCCCGCCCCCTCCGCAAATAGACCCGCCTCAACCTACAGCTCCGGCCCCGCCCCGACGCAGTGAGCGCCTAGCGGCAGAGCGCGCTCGACGAGGGGCGGGGCCTTGAG
>QEPC01012389.1:4791991-4802080 GCA_003113815.1 Sphenodon punctatus
CCACAATGGAGAGGGCATTTTTGGTGGCCGGGCCGCGTCTTTGGAATTCCCTTCTGGAGGAAGCTTGCCTGGCCCCAAGCCTCTTAACATTCTGGTGAGCTTGTAAAACCTGGCTGTTCATCCAGGCCTTTGGGGAGGGTGGGTTAGTGGGTTTTTATCCCCCTACCCTTCCTTATATTTTGTTATAATCTTGTCTTTCCCTGTTTTAATTGTTGAGATTTTTATGATGTTTTAAATGTTTTAAATATTGTTTTATTGAAATTTGTTAGCCGCCCCGAGCTGTTTGCAGGAGGGGCGGGGTATAAACATATTAAATAAATAAATAAATAAATAAAATAAATACTGTAATTCCTGGTCAGTTATCCTGCATTTAATTTTTATCCAAGCATTAGAACATGGCTTAGACAATATGAAAATCCCATCTCTGATAGAAATTCCGTTACATTTTCCGGCCATTTTCCCACCATAGAGGAAATTATCACACAGGCCAGAGAATCCGACTCACTCAGATTCAATCTAAGCCATTTCAAAATGGCAAGTTTTGCCAGAACTGCTATGTGACATACACCCATCTCTGCTCTCAACAATGTTACTGGCATTCCCTGCCTGCAACAGGGAATAAAAGCAGCATATCATCTCCCAGCCTCTGCCGGTCATCAGTGCTTCTGCCTGTGAAACTGGCCCCCGAGGTTGTGGTTTGTGTGGAGTATCGCAGTGAATCCTTTTCTGTTCGAGTGGAGTTTGTGAGTCTGGGTGAGTTTTGTGTGGAGCATGTTCCCCATGTATTGAGTGCTGTGCCCATTATTCCCTTCCTCAACAACTCTGTTCCCTCCTGGTGTGCATCCTCTCTCCCGTGGTCCTTTCCTTGGGGGTTGGACTCCTTGCCCCCCACCTGTAGCACCCCCTGGGTTCAGTTCCTGGGTCCTGTGTGTCTGTTTGGAAGTCTTCCTCAGCATTGCACTTTTCCGCCTCCCTGTGATGATCTCAGCTGGGGGTTTATACCCTTGAAGCCATTAAAGACCCAGAGGGACCCTTTATCTGCTAGCGCTGCTGCCCACGTGTGTGTGTGTGTGTGCTTGTTTACTCCTCCCCCATCTCCATCTCTTCCCTGTAATCCCTAACACCCTCACCGGGGTGGGGGGGGGGAAGAGAAGCATGGGGAGGCCATACTTCTCCATGGATGCTCGGAGGGGTGGAGAATGGGAATCCTTCCTGTCCAGAGGGAGTAAATGTTATGCAAATTGTATGTAAATGTACATATTTGCATAATTAGGTGGGGTCTAATTATACAAATTAGGCCCAGCACGAAGACTTCGCTCATGGCCTCACAAACCATGCGGCCAGTCCTGCGGGGGTTGCAGGAGTGAGATTCAATGAATGTGGAGTAATAGTGGTCTTTGGCCAGGGAAAAGGCATCACTAAATGCAGAAAGAGCAACCTTAAAGTGGAGGAAGTCAGTGAACTCTTGAGACTTATTTATTTATTTATTTTATTTATTTACTTATTTATTTATAAAACAATTTTCTACCCTGTCCTTACTGCTCCAGGCAGCCTGGGGCAACTTACAACATTAAAAACATACAAAATGCATAAATTCAAAAACAGTATATTAAAAGAGAAGGCAAAAACCAGAAAAACCCACCCCCAAAATGTATAGAACTGCATATGCTCAGAGTTTTTCAGTACTGTTTTATATTGTTATTTATTTTATGCCATAGTCATTTTTTTTTTTTTGGTGATTCTTGTTTTTTGTGACATTGTTAGCCACCCTGAGTCACTTAAAGCAAGCGGGGCAGGGTAAAAATGGAAATATAAATAAATAATAAATAAAGAGATGTTTGACGTCTCAAGAACAGGATCCGAGGTGGTGGATGGTAGGGGTGAGCCAAGGATGGGGTTTATGCAACCGATAGGAAGGCATGAGAGGGGAGCAAGGAAGTCAAGGTTGGAAGAAATAGATAGCAGAGACAGCAGAGTCTGGGCAGGTGGTAGAGGAGACAGATGAGTGATGGGGGGGGAGAGGGAGGAAGCAAAGTCAAGTGTAAAACCCAGAGAAGCCAGTAGGTCTTTCCATTGAGTTCTATGGGGTTTGGATCAAGCTCCCACTTCTCATTAATGTTTGCAGATACCATTTTGCTGTACTTGCCTCACTCTAATCACACTGCAAGCATATTCATATGTTATATTCACATAAATATGTGCTGTGATTCATAAACAAATTGCATTTGCATCTGTCGGCTGTGCCTAAGTAAAGTTGTAATAAAGAAAATAAAACATGAAAAGGAAAGAGAGAGAAATGAATATTGTGTATCTCTGCAAGTAGCAACACCACTTCATTTTCCCACTATCTTGGGAATCTGGCCATAAGGGATCAGGGCATGTCCAGAAAGTCTTTCCAGAGCAGTCTGCACAGAGCAACCAATTAAATACATTTAGATTAGAATGCCATTATTTATTTCAGACTATCCAAGGAATAGTTTCTTAATTAGGTCATCCACTTCCACTTATGTGTGTTGTTTTCCAAAATCCTTTCCCGTAGAACTAGATTCTGCTCTCAGTTAAACAATGTGTAAATGGGAACAAAAAATAGCAATAGGTAGACAGGCAGCAGAAAGTCTGCAATGCACATGTTAACACATAATTTCTTTGAATGTCTAAGCATCTATGTATGCACCTATGCACAAAGGCATGTGCATGCACACACACACACATACACACACAGATAGGGACAGTTTTTACTACAGAATTATCATTTTTACTTCTGTTGAGAGAAGGTCAGTATTTACTTTATTAAATAATTTGCTTTATACCACTTTCCTCTAGGCTGTGAAAAGGGTTTCTTCCATTATTTGACATGGCTGTTTTATGACTAAGCTGGCAGAGGGTGAGGGGGAGGTGAGATAAAAGCTACACGTATTAAATCACCCTCTCCTAGATGTCAAAGCCTGTTACCTGAGCAAGACACCTGAAAACCACCCACCTAGGCAGCCAGAGACCTGAGAAGAGGGGATAAGTCTTTGTTTTCTTGTATAATAATACAATCCACTGGTCTAGTCAACATGATTTTTTCCAAAATGTTCCTTCCCTAAGTTCAACCATGGATACAAAATACATGAATTGGTTTCCCTTCGATAACTACTTCAGTGCTCCATGGGAAGACGAATAGAATGTACAAAAATAGAGGGAGAGATCTGTAAAAGTGACTAATGATTTTGAGTGTTCATCTTGAGGTGACATTAGAAGGGCCTGATTTTCAGGAAATACTGAGCACCCATTCTTAATCAGGTTGCATTAAGTCGTCTCAAACTGGGCAATCAGAGATAATAGTTATTCCTGAGAATCTGACCTTGGACTCATGCAGCCTTTACCAAAAGAAAAAGAATGTGCCTTTGTTGCACTGCAGTGTTACAAGAGACATTATAACCAAGCCTCATGGCTCCTGCATAGACAATTTATGCAGGAGTAAGTAGGGTAAGAAATTTTGATCATAAAACCCACATATCTGGGGAATTTCAGAAGACAGAGCCTTGCAGAATACTCAGGCAAGCTTCATATATTAGGGCATCTATAATCAATTATAGCACAAACAACATAAAGGTCATTATTTTCCATATATTTTTATTTCCCTCTAAATATCGATGCCAGATCAACTGTTAATCTGAAAAACCTCATTTAATGTCAGCTTGCTCACAGTTATGAAAATTCAGGTAATGTATTCCTGCTACTAATTGTATTTGAGAAAGTGTTATTAATTTCATATATCAAGTTCGTAGTGGCCATCTGTTCCCTCCGAACTGCTGCGTTTCCCTCCATCTGCCCTGTTTTTCTTCTGCTAATCGGGTGGCAAGGGCTCAGATGATCGGGAAGTTTCACTCTGACTTTTGATTTGTCACTCATCATCAAGCCAGCTGTGCATTTTTAACAGACTCCTAGGAAGGGTGGTGCTGAATTTAAATCTGACTGTATGATTCTTTTTTAATAAAACTTTTTTTTATTAAAATAAAAATCAAAAAGAAGCCAGATTGTATTTTCTACACTGTAAAATGTGCTTTGCTGCCACTAATTTGGCTGCATCTGCACTCTCATGAATATAGATGAAGGTACATTTCTAGGATATTATTAGGGACTGTGGAGAGTGGGGAAGAATTTCAAGTGTGGTAAGATGCTATAGGTTTTTAAAGCTGAAAAGAGTGGGTCGAGCCATTGTGAAACTCCTGACTTACTACTACCATTAAATGGAAGCAAAATTGGTCACCTAGACTATCAGACTATGCACAGTAGGAAGCAAGTACAAAGTGTGGGGAAAAGGAGGGGGACAATTAGGAACAGAATGCGGTTCGGAAGTTCAGATGTTCGGTTGTTCAGTTCAAAACCTGAGTTCGGGTTCGGTTGTTCGGTCTGGCAGAATTCGGTTCGGCCGAAGGTGGCCGAACATTGGAAAATAGCACTATCAATACCAATACCGAATTCGAAGATTTTTTTTTTGTATTGGTATCATTTGGACCTGAAACAACCCCTGGTCTCCACCCCTGGTGCCAGGAAGTCTTCTCCTCAGTTGCCTCCCCCTTCCAGTCATGTTTTTCCTGCCCAAAGTCACATTTTTCCTGCACCCAAACTCATCCATACTCACCCAAACATGGCCAAACTGTTCGGCCGTTTTTGAGTTCTGTTCAGATGTTCGGTTCGGACGTCCCAACAGACCGAGTTTGGTCCAAACTCCAAACATCTGAACCATGTTTGCACATCCCTAGGGACAATATATTTTGATAATGCTGCCAGTATTGTTATTCTTACAGTGCTACAAGACCTCCCCCTTTCATCTATTAGAACTCATCCCTGTTAATCCCCTGTTACCATCATCATTTAAAAATATTTGTATGATTCAAATTGTTGTACTGGTAAAATTAGAATTAAAATAATAATTTACAATAATTTTAGCATGTAAATACTAGTGAGGGAAATTAATTATTTAAGTGTACTACAAGGGGGTGGAAGATAGTAGGATGGGAATAGTATACTACAAGTGGGAGAGAGAAATTAGTAGGACAGATACAGTCAAAGCTAAGCATCAGGCAGAAATTTTCTGATGATCAGGTGTATTAATCCAGGGAATAAACTAGAAAGTTATGAACGCCTCATCAGCATCCAGGTCATTTGAAACTGCATTTGCATATCAGTAGAAAATATATTGCACTGGAAATGAAATTGACTGTGAGAACCTAGAAGATGAGTATCCTCTTATTGATGAAATCTACATGACAGTTTAATTAATAGGATGTTGCCCTCCCTAATTTCCACTGTCCTGTGATATGGGTAAAGAAGTACAGATTATAATCCACCCTCACCCTTGCCAAATGTCTGACGGAATGGCTAGGTCTTGCATTGACGACGAAAGGAGGGAAGAACAGGGGCCCTAGCATTATCTGTACTATTTAAAAGGGTAAATAACCATTCCCTATTTACTTGTTCCACACCAACCAAGATTTTACAAACTTTTATCATATCCTCCAGATGTTTCTTTTCTAAGCTGAAGATCCCCAACCTACATATCTTTTTTGAGATGGGGTGACCAGAACTGCACACAATACTCAAGGTGTGGTCGCACCATGGATTTATATAGTGCCATTATTATATTTTCAGTTTTATTCTCTATCCCTTTATGAATAATTCCTAACATTCTGTTTGCTTTTTTGACTGTTGCCGCACACTGAGCTGAGGATTTTGGTGTATTGTCCACAATGACTGTAAGGTCCATTTCCTGAGTGGTAATGCCTAATTTAGAAACCAGAATTTTGCACATATAGTTTGGATTGTTTTTCCCTAGGTGCATCACTTTGTACAAATTTCATCTGCCATTTCATGCCCAGTCTCACAAGATCCTCCTGCAATTCTCTACAGTCTGCTCGTGTTTTAACTACCTTGAATAAATTTGTGTCATCTGCAAATTTGATCACCTCACTCTTTACTCTTTTTTCTAGATCATTAATGAATACATTAAACAACACCGGTCCCAGCACAGATCCCTGGGGGAGTCCATTATTTACTTCTCTCCATTGTGAAAGCTGACAATGCTACTATTTGTTTCCTAGCCTTTAACAGATACCAATCCACAATAGGACACTGCCTCCTATACCATGATTTTTTAATTTTCTCAAGAGTCTCTCATGAGGGACCTTATCAAACGCTTTCCTAAAATCCAGATACGCTATATCAACTGCCCCCTTATCCACATGCTTATTCACACCCTCAAAGAATTCCAAATAAGATAATCATAATCATAATAATTTTATTTAAATCGTGCCCCCTACTTTACATGGCAGTCTGAACACTTCACATATGACATATGTATAAAACAAAATAAACAATATAATTTTTTAAAAAACAATTTAAGACAATTTAAAACAATAATAAAATACTTTAAAATAGATTAGTGAGGCCCAACTTCCCTTTGCTAAATCCATGTTGACTCTTCCCCATCAAGCCATGTTTATCAATATGCTGAGTTATTCTGTTCTTAACAACAATTTCCACCATTTTGCCTGGCAGTGACATCAGGCTCACCTATCTGTAGTTCCCAGGATCACCTCTGGAGCCCCTTTTAAATATTGGCATTACATTCCCTACCCTCCAGTCCTCAGGTACAGTGGCAGATTTTAGCAACCGGTTGCAGATTACCAGTAGAAGATCTGCAATTTGATATCTGAGTTCCTTCAGAACTCTGGGGTGAATACCATCTAGTCCCAGTGATTTGTTACTGGTGATTGGTAGTTTGTCGATTTGCTCTAGAACCTCTTCCAAAGTCACATTGATTTGTGATAACCCTTCTGTTTCATCACTTATAAAGAACAGTTCTGGCATGGGTATCTCCCCAATGTCCTCTGCAGTGAAGACCGAAGCAAAGAAATAATTCAGCTTCTCTGCAATGGCCTTATCATCCTGAATGCCCTTTTACACCCTATTTACTTGATCCACAGCATTTATGATTGTGTAAGTATCTATCAAATTTAGATGACCCTCAGTCATATTGTTTCTAATCTGAAGAGCCTTAATGATTGAGCCTCTAATTGTATGGAAACTGTTCCATATGCCAGATCATCTTTGTTGCCTTTCTCTGAACCTTTCCAGTTCTACTATCTCCTTTCTGAAGTTGGGCAACCAGAGCTGCACTCAGTATTCAAGAAGTGGGGTGTTTTCAGACGTGACAGGGCGGCTTCGTCCCATCACGGAAACAACCCTGAGATTCCCCACCGGGATCACTCCGGCATGGCCAACAGACATGCCAGAGGATCCTGGCGGGGAATCAGGGAGGGGGCAGGGCCGCGCCGCGCAACATGCGGCCACACGGCCCCACCCCCTCCATGCTCCCTCGCCGCCCGCCCTCTGGGGAGACAGGCGGGTACCGCAGCCATAGCAGCCACAGCACCTGCCCGAAATGACCATGAGCCGTGATCCCCGTCCAGATGTGAGGGGCCTCTTCATCCCTGCTGGGAATCACCTTCACCACGCGATTGGCGCCGGCCCCACGGATTCAGCCGATCACGTGGTGAATGTGATTCCCGGTGGGGATTGAGTGTGGTAAACATCTGGGGCGGGAACTTCCGGTTCCCCAACAGACATTACGGGACCATTCCCCACCACAGGGAATTGACTGTGGTTGAGCGTGATCTTGTAACGTCTGAAAATACCCATGGATTTATGCAACAGCATTATATTTTCTATTTTCTTTTCTGTCTCTTTCCTAGTAGTTTTCCTAACATTCTGTAGGTGAATAAGTCTAAACTGTATCTTATGGAATAATGTAAATTCTCTAAGCATTATTGAGATTTACATGTCCATATTGAGAACACTCCAGACACATGGAGATAGCAAAGTTGCAGAGCAGTGATACTTCTGTCCTTTCCCTGCAAGGCTAATGAAAAAGATTCACCTCTACCATAAAATTGGGCTGAATTACATGTTATGTTCCATGACGTGTTTCAACATGACTAATTTGACCCAGCTGGTCTCAGCAGCAGAAAAATGTGGGGGGAAATGTATGGTTTAAGAGTTCCACGTATGCATCAACAACTAAAATATACTCCATTGTTGTAGCTGTATGATTAAAACCACAAACAACACAAAAATGAAATCCCATGAGCTCATGGGGGGGTGGCAAATCCATGAGCTGTCAATTCTCAGTGTTTAAATGTGCTGAAAGATGGTGGTTGCTGTGTGTTTCTAGACTATATATATATATATATATATATCTTGGCCCATGTGTATATTGTATCCTCTGTTGCTTGGAAGATGACCAGCTAGCCAGAGATGTCTATGGCGGTGTTTAAGCAAGAACCATATGATATTATGTTTTATTTAAAACTGGGCTTGTACCACTGGGGCTGGAAACTTGTACCTTCAGAACATTTCCATATTGTATTGTGCCACCATATGCTGCCTAATTTCATGTTTTTAAAGAGGTCGCCTATTGCCTAAAGGTAGCATGTCTCAGGTTTACAAGTCACATATTGCTGGAGGGCAGAAGTGAAACCATTGATTTAAGAGGCTGCAATATGACTGGCTAAAAGGTGTTAGTTAATTCAGTTCTCTTCTCCTTCTGCATTCTTTACGGGGAATATGTTTTAGTGGAAAACAAACAGAAAAGTAATTGTATTTATATTACTTCTAATATATATTAAATATATTAAAAGTAATAATATATGTATTATACTTTTAATATATATTAAACTGCCAGCTGATTAGCTGGATACAGGAATATCTGCCATAAGTATTCTTGGAGCCTCTTCAAATGAACATTTTGAATTATGAATCATGCCTCTTTGCGTTTCTCGGCATTAACGTAAAAGGGGAAGCGGCCTCTGCTAGGTTATAACTGATTTAGTAAAAGAGACTGTTCTAACATTTGCTCTGAATTATCCTGTGCATATTTTAAAGGGAGAGAAGTTGTAATTTATATACTTTAATATTTTTACTTTGGCTCAATTTGGATGGCTCTACAGTAATTCAATACCTTTCCACCCAATGTTTGCCTTCAGACAGCTTCAGAGATGTTAGAGATGGAAAATTGCTAATCCCAGCCAAGGCAAAATTACTCTTATTGTATATGCAATCTTCCAGCCATTAAAGTCAATGACTCAACCCCCATTGACTTTGATGGGTTGAGAAGTGTTCACAAATTGCAGTTAATTCAGCCTAATATTAAATTTCTCAGGTAATGGGACTTCTCTCATTGCCTTTGGAAAAAATAGCCATGTGGTCTAGTTGTATCCATGTGGTCTAGTTGTATGAGGTGCTTCACAATGCTTGCAAAAATTATTATTTTTTTAATTAATTATATGTGCCTAAAGAGTAGCTATCAAGAAGCATAGTTGTAAAGGTTCAGTGCTCCATTGTGCTATGCAAACAAATAACAAGGAGGCAATTCCTCTCATAGAAGAACAATCTACCTGTTTGGCTGGACTCAAAAGGTAAGCAAAACAGACAAAGGAGGTGAAAAGACACAGTAAGCGAATGAGTCAACTAGGGTAGGAAAGTAGAAATCCCAGTGTATAATTGGCCTTGACCAAACCTTATGCTGGCTGTACAGCAATCTGGAAGGCTGAAGCCCTCCGTCCTCCCCCCCTCCACATTACAGCATAGTCAGTGACCTGCCGGCACAGGGGAGGCACAGAGAGGAGACTGAGGCCACTTTCAGACCTCCCCCCCTCATGTATATTCTGGCTGCAGGAGGGAATGCACAGCCAGGATATGCGTGGGGTGCCACCAGTCTGAAAGCACCTCCCCCCACCCCAGCCCACACACAGGGGGCCTCGACTCACCTGTGAAAAGGTTTTCGTCCCCTAGGGGGGCTAAGCCGCCGGCCCCCTCCTTACACGCACCCCACAACCCGGACTGCCTCAACACCCCCCAGCTCCTTCCAGACCCCCCAATACCCACTAGGAGGTGGAGCTGCGGGGCCCTAGGGGCCTGGGACTGGATGAACCGGTCACGGCACTTGATGACCCCCAGGGCTGCAGGGGAGGCCAGCGTGACAAAGAAACCAGGGGCACGTCCTCAGCATGGCAGCCCAACAGCCTGAAAGATCCCCCCCCC
>QEPC01012389.1:4802164-4830186 GCA_003113815.1 Sphenodon punctatus
GGGAGGGCGGGCAGCTGGGGAGCGCAGGGGGCGGGGCCGTGCGGACACACGCTGCATCGCACGGCCTCGCCCCCTCCAGGGGTGGGTGGGTTTGCACTACAGATGTTATGGCCGGCGGCATTGACCATGGGCCATGGTTCGGCGGTCCTCACAGCTGGGGGCAAAGGGGCAAACATCTGTTGGTACACCCCTTCACCCCTGCCCGTGGTCCGAACCACCACACCGTAATGTCTGAAATCACCCACAGTTTAAGTTTTAAGTTTAAGTTTATTGGTACTGGCTTCCTCCCTGACCATATAGACATCCAACAACAACAGGCAAATAAAACAATCAAAATTTAAAATACATAAGATAACAAAATTCATAAAACATGGGTCCAAATATAACACAGTAGATAGAAAACAACGATCAACCTTGGAGGAGTCTTCCAATTTAGTCATTCATCTAACAAATCTAGCTTGATGCCAAATTGGTAACCAATCACAAGCTACTTTTTGGAAAACATTTGGTAGGGCAGCTTTAGATTCCTCAGCTTGATTGTAACTGGTTTGGTCTAGACCTGATCAGCTTACGCCGATTAGCGCAAGAAGAAGAAAAGTTGCCACAGACATTAACTCACTTAAATTAGACAGATTAGCTAGCAACATCAGTTGCTGTGAGTGATTGAACCTCTTGCCGTCCAAAAGGGGCTTCAACCAAGTCTCCCTCAGGTGGGCATAATATGGGTAATTGAATATCAAATGCTCTACTGATTCTACTTCCAATAGGGAACATAGACATTTGAGGTCCCGATTGGGGACTCTTGCAAATCTGCCCTCTGCCACCGCAGTTTGCATAAGATCAAAATGGAAAAGGGTAAAGTGTCTCCTCAGGCGAGGATTCATCAATATATCTAGGTAGGGTTCCCTCCTAAATAAAGTCTTACTAATAGCAAGGCTGGGGGCCCCCTTCATTCCTTGAGCACAGCAAGGTCCTCCTGGATTGCTATGTCTCTAGATCTTTGCTGAATAGATAGCCTTATACCAGCTAGAGATTGTCCAGAGAAATAATGGAATGAAACCCCCAGTTTGTTCAACATAGTTGCCATATGTCGTATCCTGGGATAGGTTCTAGCTCTTCGTGCTGCAGTTCCTCCCTCAAGCAAAGAGCTTGTAAGGAGTTAGGTGAACAGGCCAAAAGCTTGACCCAATACCTCATGAGGGTCAGTCTGATGTGGTGCTCTATCACTGGGTTATCTAACTCAGCTCTAACAACCGCGCCCGGTATACTAGCCCCCATTTTAAGAATTCCACGAAGGAAATGGTTCTGGATCCGTTCCAGAGGCAAATAGTCTGAGAGCGTGGCACATTCGGCTCCAAAGGTTAACATGGGGACAACTTTTGCACTAAAAACTTCTAATATGGTGGAAACAGGTATTCCATATGAGGAATTGTAGGTCTTGAGAAGGGCCTTTACAGTAATAGAAGATAATCGGGCTCTATTGCTGACATGCTGAACCCATGTACATCTGAAGGTGATGATGACACCTAAGTATAAAAATTTGTTCATCACCTCCATAGCCAGGCCTGAGACTAGCCATTCTAGCTTTCTTTGGGACTTCCTCCCTGCTATCAAAATTTTAGATTTTTTAACATTTACCTCTAGCCCATTTTGTGAGGAGTATTCCAGGAGACCCCTAATCGCAGCTCTCAGTCCCTTCTCCATCTGAGCAAATAAAGTCAAGTCATCGGCATATTGTAATGCATAGAGCAGGTATCTCTGGATATTCGGTGGTTGCAAGTTGCAGCTCCTGACGGCAGCAATAAGGTCTGCAACAAACAAATTAAAAAGAAGAGGGGCAAGCGGGTACCCCTTACGAACCCCTCTTTGAATGCGAATTGAGCCACTGATAGCACTTAGAGATCGGCCCTTCACTTTGGCGGTATTGTGCTCATGGATTTCTATTATGATTTTGAGTAATGATGGATCTATACCGTAGGCCCTTAATTTGCTTCAGAGTCTCTGTATTGCTACTGGATCAAAAGCCTTTGTAAAATCTACAAAAGCAATATACAATTTCCCTGACCTAATTCTTGTATACTTTGACATCAAATGGGCCACAATAAAATTACAGTCCAGAGTTGGCCTATTGGCTCTAAAGCCGTATTGTTCTTTAGGAATTAGTTCCTCCCTGTCGGCCCACTCTTGGAGATGTTTGCAGATAATAGACGTGAAGGGTTTACTGACTACCGGAAGTAAACTTATCGGCCTATAACAGGAGGGATCGCGGCGATCACCTTTCTTGAAAATGGGGATGATCCAACTTTTGCCCCAAGACTGGGGAACTCCATCTCCTCTAACTATATTATTAAAGAGTTTGCTTAGGATCTGAGCCCACCACTGGGGTGCTGCTTTCAGCACCTCCGCTGGAAGACAATCTGGGCCAGGTGCCTTGTTATCTTTAAGCGCCCAAATCCTCTTTTCTACTTCAGAGTTCTGAAATTCAATAGTGAGGGGACTGCTCACCTTGGTCTTTCCTGGTGATCCATCGCTCACGGTCACCTCCATTTCTGCATACATCCCTCCAAAGAATTGTTCCTATGTCTCATTGGAAACCTGTAAGGAGACCGAATTTCTAGGTTTCCGCATCATCCCATTCAGGACTGTCTAGAATCTTTTGCTGTCCCTCAAACGTGGAGCCATCACTAATTTGACCCACTTTTTACCATGATACAATGACCTTTCATGTCACAGCCAGTGCTTGTAATCCCACTTCAAAATCTGCAGCTGCTGAAGGGCTAGGTCAGAGCATGACCTAACCCAACACACCTCTTTGCTGAGAGGAGGTGGGATTTCAGACAGAGATACAGAGCAGGATTTCCTGCTCTGTATCTCTGCAGGTGTTTGCTGGCAAAACCGCACAGGGGGCTTTTAGACCAGCAACACCCCACACATATCCTGGCTGCACATTCCCTCCCGCAGCCAGAATATACGTGGGGGGGGGGAGGGGTCTGAAAGTGGCCTGAGATTAGCCCTCCAGCGACCCAGACAGGGTGCATCTTACAGTCCCTGGAGTCCCACTGCTGCCACTACCCTTACCTCAGGCCCCAGAGGGAGAGCCTGCAGATGTGAGTGGGTAGAGTTTTTACATTTCCCCCCAGCTGAGAGGAGAAATAAATGTTGCGAGGAGCAGAATGGCACGCACTCCCCTTACCTTCTCACGCTCTGTCCCCTATGCTCGGATCTCCCTACTTTCAAATCCTTCCTAAAAACCTACCTTTTCCATACGACTTTCCCTAGCTCATCCTCACAGCCTGCTCACTGATGCTCCTTCTATTGCCCTATCATTCCCTTCTTCCAAGGGATTGCTTTGTCCTCTCTAATTAAGCTAAGCATGTGCACCTGCGCCATGACTTCTCAACTTCCTGAGTGTATCCCTGTCTTTCCCTATGTTCCCCTTATCCTTATCCCCCTTCCCTTGTCCAGCCAAGATTGTAATCCTTCAGGGCACAGACCTGTCTGTAAAAAAAATGATTGTTCGGTGCCAGGAACATTACTGGTGCTATATAAATAATAATGATAACCATGGATTTCAGCTCTAGGAGCTCCAACTTTGGAAGTGGTGGCAGAGGCTGTGGCAGTGACACTGCGTGTTTTTACACACACATTTCTTCTGCATGTTTGCTGTTACATCCTGAACTTTCTGTGTGTCTATATCACTCACCTGGATCTTAAACATCTGGCTCTTTGAACTTCTGCGTAGAACTTCTACCAGAACTTTTGTGTGTAAAAGGTTCTCCTGGTAAACTGCTTTGCTCCAGGCAGCTGTGGTCACTTGGTTTCCATGGCAGCTCCTCATGTCTACAGCTGCGGCTACTTTAGGCTGCCTCAGGGCAGTGTTTGTGTGAAGAATGCATCCAGGAACTGCCTCAGGGCATCATGTGTGTGTGTGAAGAATGCATCCAGAAATTACTTGTGGACTTGTAAACCCAGGAGATTGAAAGACCAGCACTTTAAGGTGTGTGTCAAAATGCCCAGTGACAGGAGGCATTCTGAGGGACAGTGGCAGTAGGAATAGGAATCCAGCAACTAGGCATGTGCAATTTGTTTTGGTTTTATTAGTTACTAAAACAAATGGAGCCCTATTCATTTTAGTAACTGAATTTCCAAAAATGAATGAATAAGCAAATGACATATGTTTGCTTTAATTTTTTTTCATTTAATTTAATTTAATTTAATTTAAATTTAATTTAATTTTGTTCCCCATTTAATTTAATAAAAAATAGATTTGTGCAAAATAGCCGCCAGGGCTATACTGTGCATGCACAGCCCTTTTCTAAAATGGCACTGGCAGGAAAAGGACAGTTAGTCTGTGACTGTGCATGTCACGCATGTGCAAAATGGTCCAGTGGTAATTTGCCTATGCGCAGTAATTTTTTAAAAAACCTCACAGTGCAGTCACAAAATACTTCCACCAGACCATTCTGCGCATGTGCAGAGATTTTTAATTTAAAAATAAATAAATAACAAAAACAAACACAGTTTTTACAAAAATACCCCAAACAGATGGGTTTTAAAACTTTTTAACCCAGAAAACAATACAGAAAGGGGAAGCAGTAGGGAGACATCATTGATGTTTGGAGAAATAATGAAGGAAGCAATTGAGGCAGCCATTATTTAAGTGAAGGGAAAGTGAGGGAACCCACTACTTTCAGGGATACTTGGCTTTGGGTTCAGTGTTCAGAGGTTTTCATGTTACTTGCCTCACATTTTCCCTTTCTCAATTTCCTCCTTATCCTTTGGGGTTTTCTGAGGTTCAGTTGCTTATCTGATAATAAATCAAAAGCAAACAGAAGCCATTCACCAAATACTAAGGTGTTCCATTTGTGCACTTTCTTAGAATGCCAACCTTTTTCTTTATGTACAATTAATTATGTACAATAAGGCCCTAGAGTGGAAAATTTCTGAAATATTACGAGTATCCCATCTAGCATGTCTTGTGTATTTTCTACTCTGGTATGGAACCCTTTCAGCGATAAAGGCATTTTTATGTATTTCAGTGACAGCTTTTACATAGTGTATATTTCTCAGAGAGTGTTGATGCGTCTACTGCTTTGAGCCAAACTAGAAAGTTAGGTAATTGTTTATAGGAAAAAGTCATGGTATGTGGTAAACACAGACACCAGTTTCCAAAGCAAGCATGCTGCTAGTCACTTTACCAGTCATCCCTGTTTGCTAAGGAGCTAACCCAACCTCCTTTGCAGCAGTTCTGCCACTCTAAATAGTTCTTGAAAAATACCACTGCAGCTTAATTTGCTTAATATTAGTATCCATGTTAACCTAATACTTTTCTTTTCTTAAAGAAAAACCTGGCAGTTTACAACATGCTTTCTTATCAGGTAATAACTATCTAGATTTATTTAAAGAGCCCTTTATTGTTAGTAAAAGAAACAAAACCCTACAATGATAGCAGATTAGGATCCCCCTGAGGCCTAGTTGAGACAGTTTGCGCCTTTGTGTTCGACTTTCCTTTATTGTACGACGTGATCAGTGGCCTGTGTTTGGAAGCCTGTAGGGAAGAGATTAAGTTCTCTTCAGCTGGCTGTCCAAGGGTGTGGCTTTTTAACATTTTGGCTAGCAGATGGTGACAAACCAACAGGTGCACCCAGATCACTGCACCAAGCTTTTTACATCTGCTAGGCACACAAATAGTCTGCTCGGCTACACCAGCTGGAACATTTACTATTACCAAGTATGGCAGCGGACAAGGTGCTGAGAGATGAAGGCTGCTGACCTTCAACTATTAACCTTCCTATATTATACTCTGAAAAGGATCAGTATGGCAAGAATGCTTTGATCTGAATATTACACGAT
The DNA here is from genome assembly GCA_003113815.1 of Sphenodon punctatus. Lineage (NCBI taxonomy): Eukaryota > Metazoa > Chordata > Lepidosauria > Sphenodontia > Sphenodontidae > Sphenodon > Sphenodon punctatus. Next base: position 4,808,018 of record QEPC01012389.1, read on the forward strand.
AAAAAATGAATCAATGCAACAAGGTGATTAACTCATGTAGGAAGCAGTCGGCAGTTTTGCTTATGAAAGAAAAGGTTTTACACTGAGTGACAGGTTCTCTCAGCAACCACAATATTTAGCACACTTATTTTTTGCATCCATTGCCACATAGACCACTAGTGACCAGATAACCCTCTTGATTGCTTTTGGAAATAAAAGGGCACTACATAGATTCTAAATTATTGCACAATTCAGCTCGATGTTGTAATGAAAGAACAGGAATCTAGCTAATTTAATAAAATACAGGTGTTTGTACAGTTTCACATCACTTCATAATCTTGTAGTGCAATTCATTTTAAGTGTTTCTTTAGAAAGGGGAGTTATATTGACATGAGATATTCCACTTCTGTAGAAAGTATGTCTGAGCAGAAGCTGCTGGGGAAAAAGTGAAGGTGATCAAAAGGGCAGAAAACAGATATTATGTGCACAGAGAGTACATTGTAGAGTGAATGCTCTTAAGAAAGGGTCAGTTTTATCATTAATAAATGGATAGGGCTACTCCAACATTTGCTATACTTAGGATCTCCGTGATTCTGCAAAGATTTGTACATGTGCTTAACCTTTACTCCCATGCATTGTGCCATTGAAATCAAAATTAATCTTTGCAGGATTAGGCCAGAAGGGATAATGCAAATGCTCTCTTTATATTATGTAGTTTGGTAAAGCAACTGAAAATTTTTCAGTGGTGACCAGAATGGAGAACCACAGCTGTGTGCAGAAACAGAGGGCAGAAAGGGAGAAAATGATATTAAAGGGCAAAGAAACAAATGAAGGACTGTGTATTTATGGGTCTTTGTTACTCACTAATTAGGGAAGGGTGACTCTCAGAAGCTTTAGTTTGGTTTTGGTATGGGGAAAGTGTGCTAAGTTTTAGATTACAATCTGAAAATTCTTTGAAGGTTTTGAAGCTTTGCTTTTCAGACTCCCTTTCTCTGTACCTTCTTTTTCTTTTCCAAGCTAATCAGACCCTCTGTTACATGCCTCCCTCAGACAAACCCAGCTTCTTCAACACATTACCTTTAACTCCAGTTCATCTCCTACTCTCCAAATACAGGCAGTTCCATAGCTCATCTCCCTGGCCAGACACCAGAGATTCCAGTTATCAATTTCCCTCCTATAATGCTTCTTTTTCTCCTTCCTTTCTCTCTGACCTGATCTCTAAAGTCTGTTCTTCCCTTAGGGCTCTCTACTTTTGCTAATGTTCTGGATCCATTGCAGAGTCTCAGCAAACCTGGCAGCTTCTGCTAGGCTAGCAGCTGTCTACAAATCTCATGGCTCTGGGGCTTCCCTGGGTCAGAAGCGCATCATGAATTGTGTATGTCTTATCCCAAGCACCAGAGCAAAAGAGATTTGAGGGAAGAATTCAGCACAGGAGAAATTGACCAACCTGCTTGGACCACACAATGGGATTTGCTAAGATAGATACTAGAAAAGTTTAAAAAGGCCTATTGGTGGAAGAATAATAGATGTCAGAGAGCAGTGAAAGTATACCATATGATTTGTAAAAAGTTTTCCTGGAAAAAATAGCCTGCAAAAAGGGAGGGGGTAAATTCTTGGGAAAAGATATTCTTTGTGGAGAAAGGTCATTTTTGGCAATATTTTCTGATTTGTGATTTGATTTGTTCCTAGATCACCATGGTCCAGACACCATAGCAATTTTGGCCTCATGGTGCAATTTTAGCCTAATGGTGGACTAGTGCATAGCAGCTACTCAGATATGGTTATGTTTAAAAAGAGATATAGGGTGTTAAAAAATGTGATGGAGGCCCCTTAGACCTGCAGTGACTTGCTTTGGCCCGGAGCCCACCATCACATCTGGGATCCCTGCCAGATGTTCACCTGGGATTTCCTCAGGGTGTGGTAGCATCTAGCCTGGGCTGTGTTCCCAGATACTCATCCTAGACTACTGTCTGCCAGATCTGGCCAGAGTGGGCTACAATCCGGATCAGTCCTCCATGGCCAGCTGCCATGGCTAGGGACAGGGAGTGGCCACTGCCACCTACATGTACATGTGGTTCCCAGCCCTCCGCAGTGGCCCAGCAAACAGCACGTTTGTTAGCTGCCTGACCATGGTGCCAGTGACTTCCTGGTTTGGATCACATTGTAACAGTGGTACTCCGCCATCACTGCTGTTAACACATTTTGTAAATTACATCTGGTACAACAGTTACGGAGATATATCTGAGATTGTGACCTTGCCACCATCGTCCATGCCTTCTCCATGTTGCCGCTCCATGATAGGTAGTGCAACCAGACTGAACCTTCAAAAATAAGGTACGCTACGAAGCTGTGGGGCTCTGCTCTGTGGAGATGTGGTGTTCAGAAATACAGAATGTGCCTTCAGATATAAGACACCTGACAACCATACTGGCAGACTATGTGTTCAAACACTGTTCGTTGAGACAAAGGTTATTTTGAACTAGCCTGATTCCAAAAAGTTTGAACAGGTTCCTTTTTGTTCTGTGGTGTAATACTCTTCATTGTATTTGCTTTCCTCCATGCTGCTGAAAAAAAGCAAAACTTTGATGATTGATGATGAGGATGAGGATGAGAAGGAGGACAACGACGATGATGTGGCAGTAATGGTTGTAAACAGAGGACACAGAACATGAAGGCTGCCTGCCCCTGGAGCTGTTCTGAGGGTGAAACCCCAACACCCTACATCTGCCCACTTGCAGCCCCACATGGGTCCACTTTAGAGGGACCCGGCAATTTCCCTGGCCCAAAGTCTGCTGACAAGGTGCTCCCACTCGCCGCACACCATAGAGTTGTGAGCAACTTGCCCAGTGCTCTAGGTTGGCACCTGCAAATCTATGGTGCTGTCAGAGGCAACGGCCAGCCAGGTGCTGAGCTCTAAGGATGTGCAAATGCGGTTCGGAAGTTCAGATCCAACTTGACCAGTTTGGTTGACTGAACCGAACTTCCAAACCAAACTCAAATTCGACTGAACTGTTCAGTCGAATCAGAACCAGTTCGGAAGGTCGAAAACAGCTTAAAACACTGGTTTTGAACGTACGAACTTGGTTTGGAAGTTCGGAATTTGGCTGAACTCGACTAGTTCAGTCGACCAAACTGAACTTCTGAACTGAACTCGATTTTTGAACCGAACTGAATTTCCGAACTCTGTTCTGTTCGCACATCCCTACTGAGCTCAAGTCTGCATCTGCCCAGCAAGTGGACAGTAGTTCCGCTTTAGGCCACTGTCATGGATTTTGCCGGACCACTCTGCTGATGGTGCTCTAGGATATTCTGGAGCACTGGTGGAAGGGCTGCCCTGGAGCCAGCTCAGCCTACTTTGCTTCCACATATGGCGAGGTGCTTTTAAATGGACTGGCCAGCCCGGGGGTGAAGTGGGCTGGCACGGGCAGAACCGGAACTGGGGTCCATCTAAAAGCATTCTATGTTTATACAAATCATAGAATCATAGAATTATACAATGAGAAGGGATCAGGTCATCTAATCCAACCCCCTGCTCGAAGGTAGAATATCCAATGCCTATAGTATCACAGATAGATGCTTGTCCCTCTGCAGTTTGAAAACATACAAGGAGGGAGATTTCACAACCTCCTTGGGCAACTTATTCCATTGCCTGACAGTTCTTACAGTTAGAAAGTGTTTCCTGATATTTAACCAAAAGCTATATTCTCTCTTACTCTATCTGCTGTGACACTCCAATAAATGTTCACCATCTTTTTTGTGTCAATATTAAGTGTTTTCATTTTCCAAAGTGTTTCCCCCTTCATACAAGGTAGAGCTCTCTCCTCTTAGATAAGTGTCCCTAATCCTCTGCTCTTATGTAAACAAGGCCTGGGCTTTGAAAATGGAGATGGGAAATGCCATTGATACACTCAGAACTCTATTGGGTGGAGTAAGGACTAAAAAGAACAATCATTTGCATAGCTGGAAAGAAAACACCAGTCCCAGTTGCAGAAGCTCTACACAAACCTTTCTTTACAACTTGTTTATCGCAGAGTAAGAGGTTATTCAATTTCTGTGAAATTGGTTTACTTTGTCAAGAGACTTGTGGCTCATATGCCTTTGCTCTCTATTGGAATAGATGTCACATCTGTTCTTGCTTGTGTGGTTGCTAGTGAACAGCTAGACAAAAGGTGATTTTAGACAGACGGTCTGCCCCGGTGCTAGCCAGGCCAGCCTGCTTCACCCCCAGGCAGCCCATCCATTTAAAGGCATCCCGCCAGATGTGCAGGCAGAGCTGGCATGGAGCAGGCTGTGCCTGTTCTGGGGCAGCCCCACCAGCAGCAGTCAAGAACATCCTGGAGCACCTGACGGAATGCACAGCCCCATACTCCTGCTCTGCTTCCAGCTGGCCATTTCCCCAAGCAACACCATAGCATTGCGGATGCTCTAGTCCATAGCCAAAGGAGGAGAAGATGGAATTCACTCCCAAAGCAAGATTTTGCTTCCATTGCCTTCATGGGTTTACAAGTTGTCTACAGCAATTTGTCTACAGGGTTTGATATAAAAACTCTACATACATGAATAAGACTGCCTATAAACTGCACAGTATGTGACTTCACTTAGTGCATATTTAGTTGACTAAAGCTTTGTTAGCTGCCAGTATAGGATACGCACATAATACTTTCCCCACTCCTGGCCTCCCCACCACCTCCAGTTCAGAGCCTGGCCACCTGTCTAAGGAAAGGAGAAAGCAAATGAATTAAAAAATAAAGGAGAAAGAATGATGTCAATTCTTCTCCTGTGGACATTTTGCCTTCTCTCCCCCTCCCCCACCCTGAGACTTCTCAAAGCTCTGCCTTTCCCCTTTCCCAACACATTCTTCCCTCCTTTCCTTTGCTGTAACGTACCCTTGGTAACTTGTTGTCCTCTAGCACTACTAGTTTATGCATCCCTTGTCTTCTCCACACTTGGTTTGATTTTGTTACCTCTGCCTCCTTTTCCTGATCCAGTTTCCTTATCTCTAATGTAAGTGCTTAATTTCCCTTTCCTCTCTCTGCCTTTCCCACTTATATGCTCTGTCTTTTCTTCCCCTTATTCTTTCTCTCATCTACATGGCACACCTGCCAAGAGAAAAGCTGTGGAACCTAGAAAGGGGGAAATTCTGGGGATGGAGCTGAAAGTTACATGATTGGGGGAGGACATAGAAGGCTACTTCAATCATGAGTAAAAAAATATGGTGAGAGACTGATCTTTGTCTCATTACACCTACTTACGAAATACTTCCTATTGGCAAAGTCCTTGTTGGACTTTTTTCAAAGGGGCTGCCACTGGGGGGGCGGGGCAGTGGGAGGTGCAGACGGGCGCACACCCATTCCCACCCATACCTGCTTATCTGTGGGACCGCCTCACTCCCCATGTGCCTGTGCGACCCTTGAAATCGTATGTGGGAGCCTTTTTGGAGGTTCCCCGAGGGAGGTGGGTGGCCACCGATGTTAGATCTTTTTCGGTGGCTGCCCCTGTGCTGAGGAATTCACTCCCGGAGGAGGCTCGGTTGGCTCCCACTCTCCTGCTGTTTCGACGTGGATGTAAGACCTGGCTGTTCCGTCAGGCTTTTGGCGAGGGTAGGGGTGGGGGTTCCCCACATTGTATTGTATTTTTAAAAAAAATTAAAAAAAAAATTTAAAAAAATTACTGGGAGTTGCTTGCCACTCCGGGCTGCCCTGTGGACAGGAGGGTTAGGATATACATTTTAAATAAATAAAAAAATAAAAAAAATACCCTTGCATGGAGCAACCTGTGTTGTCACCCATTGCTCCATACGGGGCGATGGGTGAAGGTGCGTGTTTTGCAGGAGCATGCACGCATGCACACCCACCCACCCACCACCACTTCTACACGAGACACACCCTCCCATGTCCACTGGGAGGTCATGAGTGGGTGCATCTTGTTTGAAAAGGACCTGTGTCTTAATTGTGCACACCCATCTCATCCTCCAGCCTCTATCTACCTTTTGCCAGTTGGCCCTACTATCGTAGGGCTTAATTCTGCAAGGACTTATGTTCCTGCCAAACAGTGAGCACAAAGCAGTCCCAGTGGCTGTTTTTAAATGTGATGTGTCTACACATGGCCCTGCACCAACTATGCATCCAACTGCTTGTGTGAAGGTGGTGCATGGGGGAGTGCTCTCTTGTGAATCACACAGCAGCCACTCATGGCTCTGCATGAAGCACCTCCGAAAAATTGGGAGTGCTACATGAGAGCCAGCTACATGTGTGGAGGCTACCTCCATGACCAGAGTAGCCATGCCGGGAGCTGCCCATGTGAAGCGTTCCCTATGCCCCGCAGCCATACCACTCAGCAGTCACACACCCACACCCCGCCCGATTTGCTCATTTAGAAACACCCAGTGACTTCACCCAGTGAGTTGTTTTGCTGCATGTCTTTTGTCGACGCACCCCCCAATTAGACACAGACACGTTTCAATTGGTTTTTAAACAGGCCGCACTCTTTATTCAAATCACAACAACAAAGGCAGCTGGGGATTGCTCAATGCAATTTGGGTACAGTATGCCAGGCTGACTAATCTAAAATATTAACTCTGGTACTGCCCGGATGTGCCCTCCGGTAGCAGTAACCTAAACCATTAACATCCCTTCCTTCGACAGGGCAAGGCCGAAGGAGGGGGAACAGTCCTAGTACGGGCGCAAGTAAGGAGTAAAGCGTCTCTCCAGGTCCGAAGACAGCGCATGTCCCTGCGGAGCCTGTTAAGATGCCACTCCCAGGGAACCTGATCACAGTGCATGCCGTGCCTGCATTACACCTTGTATCATCTCCCCATCTCTTAAGGAGATGACTCATACTACTTTTTAAACCTCCCTATTAAAAACCTATCATGGCATACTGAACCCCCGCCACTAAGGGGTGGTCTATTAAGAACCGCCCCGCTCCCCACTGCCTATCAATAAAACAAACGTTCCAACTGACTGGCCAATGCAGCTAAATACATCTCGTTCCCCAAATCAGAGAGGTGTACCCCGTCGTTCCTATACAATTCTGGCTTAGTATGAACAATGCTCGTATGCCTAATAATCGATCCACCCATTCCTCTTACCCATTTGCTGACCTCCCTATTCACATTTTTCCTAGTCTTATCTACCCTTCCCGGTTTTACCGCCTTAGACCACCTAACTCTGGGGAGACATTCTGTCCAAACTATGTGGGTCCCTGTCATTAATTCCCTTATTTTAACCAAATCCTCCTTGATGTTTATTATTAAATTAACTCCTTTCCTTATCGAAAGATCATTCTCCCCCAGGTGTATGACCAGTAATCTAGGTGGAGGTAAGTGCCCTAAAGCCCCTAACATGGGAAGGAGCTGCCTCCATTGTAGCCCGCTCCGCCCCATCCAGGTAACATGTATTCTGTCTGCCAGGCCCAAGTGGATTCCCCATGCAGAATTCGCAGCTGCAACACCTGCCCATCGAACAAGGCTGTGGCCGACGATCCACACCTCCGCTCGGGTTACCCTGCTTGCCCTGACCCCTGAGGAACAAACAGAAACAATCAATGATATGGGCGTACATATTTTTTGTATGCCCCAGACCGCCATCTGCCCACGGCTTTTACTGCTGTTTCCGGTAACCCGGCTGCCGCAGCGGTCGTAGCTGCCCCAATCCTAAATGAGTGGGTGCCGAACTCTTGTGGTGGTAGTCCTAGCTTGCGTAGTGTGGTTCGAAGTATGGATGTTACTTGATATGAAGTAACCACTGCGCCATTCACATGCATGAATAGCTCGCCAGGGATACGTGGGCGGATGGTTATGTATTGCTGCATGTGCCTAACCGGGCAGATTATCGCAGGGCCGCATTGGTACAGGACCACTGTTTGGCCACGCCCCCTTTGATCTGTCTTTGAACGCCGGAGGTTTAGTTTTAATTTGTCTGGCCCAGTTGCCAAATCATTAATCCCAAATGCAGCGCGTGTAATGTCATGCGGGGAATGACAAACTACTTCACTGACCCTGAAGCCCCCAAAATACATAATCACATAAATGGTGCGAAACAGTTGTGTCTCATAAACGTCATAGCACACTTCGGGAAGACTCTCCACTATCCGAATTAAAATGGGGGATGTTATTGGGGCTCTCTGTCTACCGGTCGGCTTTTGGATTCTTGCCCATGCTTCCAACATGTGCTTCAAGTAGAACCCTTTGTCTGGGGATGGGTAGCCTCTAAGCCTACTGGCAAATGTGATGGCAGCTAGTTTGCCTGATATTGTGCTGACTGACAATCCTCGTTTGTGAAGGGATAAGGCAAATTGGATCACTTCCGGTTCCTTGATTGGAAAACCTAACTCCCACCCTTTTCTTGATCTAAATTCCTGGAATTCTCGGAAGGCCCTACCGTAAGCAGTCTGTGTGCGAGGGGCCAGTGCCCCTTGGACTGTGGCCTGCATCTCTAGTTCCCAAGGTTCCAGATTCCTTGTGGCAATGGGTCCGGCTCGTGCCTGGCGTCTGGTGCCAGCTCGCGGAAACGATCCATCTGGAATCGAGACAGGGCATCGGCTATGCCGTTATCGATTCCAGGAACGTGCCGCGCTGTGAAGAGGATGTTATCCTTCAAACATGCTAACACCAACGTCCGGACCAACTTCATGACTCTCTGGGACCGGGAAGAGAGTGAGTTCACGATGTGGACCACTGCAGAGTTGTCACACCAAAAGACTACGGTTCTATTTGCAAATAACTTCGCCCAAAGGATTACAGCCACCACAATAGGAAATAATTCTAAAAACGTGAGGTCCCTGGTAATTGCAGTCTCACTCCATTCTTGTGGCCATGGGGCCGCGCACCAATGGCGCCTAAAATAGATGCCAAAACCTGCCCCTCCCGCTGCATCCGAGTGAACCTGTAAATCGGTTCGCAGGAGCAACCGTTCTCTCCAAAAACTAACCCCATTAAAGTTTTGGAGGAATGTCAGCCACACGTTGAGGTCCTGCCGCATTTCAGCAGTGACCCGTATACGGAAATGAGGGGGCAATTCGCCCCTCAGTTTCCCGTATAACCTGGAAAGGAATGCCCTGCCGGGGGCAACTACTCGGCAGGCAAAATTCAATCTCCCAACCAATGATTGCAATACCCGCACCGTAATCTTGCGGGATGCCATACACTCGTTAATTCTGTCCCGTAATACAACCAGTTTATCTACAGGCAACCTTGATGACATTGCCTCTGTGTCTAGTTCAATACCCAAATAGGTTAGCTTTGTTGATGGCCCCTCAGTTTTTTCAGGAGCCAGGGGGACCCCGATCTCAGCAGCCACCCCTTGAAATACCCTTAAGGCTTCAGCACATTCACCGCTCCGTGGGTGGCCAATTATCAAAAAATCATCGAGGTATTTTGAAACGGCTGCTCCATTAAGCCTTTGGGCAAACACCCACTCTATTAGGGTACTGAATCGCTCAAACACAGAGCAAGAGATTGCACATCCCATTGGCATGGCTCTGTCATAATAATACCGTCCTTGGAACTGGAATCCCAGCAAGTGGAAACTGCTGGGATGCACTGGCAACAAACGGAATGCAGATTTCACATCGCATTTTGCCATTAGTGCACCTTTTCCCATCAGTCTCACCTTGTCCACTGCTTCGTCAAATGACGCGTACTTAATGGTTGAAAGTTCCTTCGGGATGGCATCATTGACAGAACCACCCCGAGGGTAAGACAGGTGGTGTATTAAACGATATTCACCTTCTGCTTTCTTGGGGACTATTCCTAACGGGGATATTACCAAACCATAGATGGGAGGGAGATCGAAGGGGCCTGCCACCCTACCCTCAATGACTTCCTTTGCTATCTTTGTGTTTACCAATTTTTCCATACCCTCCATTGATTTAAGGTTCCTAACTACCCTGTGCTGCCCGACCATATCAGAAGGAATAACAAAACCTTGTCTAAAACCTTCTACTATAAACCTAACTTCTGTTCTGTTAGGGTGCTCTCGCAATAATCGCTCTAAACGGTCAATTTTGACCGGAGTCGGACCCCTTTCCAGTACGTGTCCCCGCCACCGAGGAGGGGGCGCCTTTTCCAGGTCCCCGCCCTTGGCCGTACCCCCCTTTTCCACCCTTTTGTCTCGGCCGGAAACAGTTGATCTCTGGATGACCGCCCCCACAATTTGCACATGCATGCCGGAATTTACAAACCTGTCTGTTGCACCGGCCCGTCTTATTGTACTCCCAACAGGGGCCTGGGCTCTGACCGCCCCTTTTTCCTTCCCCTCGAAAGGAATCTTGCCCCCAACCTACACCACCCCGAACCAAAGGGTGTCCACTATCTGCCCTGGGAGCCTTAGTGACGTCTACCATACACTCCAGCCATAGGTCTGGAGCGTGCACATCCCAACGAAGCCCCGGCGTGGTGGCCGCCCTGTGTCTAAACGCCTCATCGTACCTCAACCACGCACCCATAGGCCCCGTTCCATAAGCCCTGCGGACGATGTCCGCGTACTTATGGAGCTCCAGGCCTCGGCTGGGGTCAGCCTGAAGTATAACACCCATGTAAACAGTGAAAGCCGATGTCCAATTTGCCCAATTGCGATCGGCTTTCGGGCGTTTAAATTTTTCCTTTTCCTTCCCTTCTTCTTGCTCAGAATGATCTAGAATGGGGTCACTAAATAAGAGGGCGTAAATGTCCACATACTCCCCTTTTATTATCTTTTCTTTCACGGCCGGCAATAAATGTGCTCCAAAGGGGGCCGCTACACTAGGAATAGCCCCACCCGGTGGTGGTGGTGGGCGGCTTTCTGCCTGCTTTCCTTCCCCTGTTCTCTCTGTTTCTTTTCCTTGCTCCTTACCCAACTGGTCAACACCCGTTTGGGTTGATCCCGGAGGGTCCATGGGCGGCGTGTGTTGGGGGATAGGGCTCCCTAAGTTGTTAATTTCCCCTAAAGTTGTCTGTGGTGCAATTGCCGGGGTCATCCAAATCCATGCCCCTTTCCAGGACACCAACTGCGGTGTCACGTTTGCTGGGGGTGATCTTGCCCCTACACTACTTTGCGCCCCAGCTATTTCATCGATTTGCCCCCCGTGGGGCATTGCTGTTCTTTGCCCTTGGAGGCTACCTCCATCCCTTCCGCCTGTCCTGTTTCCTGCCATTCCCAAGTTCCCACTCCGGGTTCCTCCTTCCACGCCCCTAGTACTCGACTCACCTGCCACTCCACTCTCTTGGGTCCACGTCTGCACACTCGCGCCCCGAGAAGTGCTTGCTGGTGGGTTCCTGTTCTCGCCCCTCAGTTCTTGCTCTATGGCCAGGATCCTTCTCCAGATCTCCTGGTTCCCAGCCTCATCATCATCCTCCGTTGTTTCAATCCTCCTTCGGCTGGTGGGGGGTGATTGATCCTGATAAGTAAAATTAGAGACACCAGGGGGCGCCATGCCCCCTGCCTGAGAGGCCTGGTCCACCATTCGTGAGGTTGGCAGCCATTGGACTCCCTGATCATGGAATTGGGCCAACCCTGGCACCCCATGGTTATCTACCATCCTCCCCATCTGTACCCCGCTAGGTGCACACATGCCAGAAACCCCAGGGTACATAGCCTGTGGAAGCAGGCCTCCCCCCGTCGTTGCCCCATGGGTCCACGTGCCCTCACCATTGCCTTGGGTTTCCTGCCTCGAATACCCTACTTGCCCCTGCCCACATGGCCGTTCCCCAGCCCCTCGCACTGGGGGGGACTCATCCCGGTACCGGGCTGGTGGGGACACCACCCTTTTCCTTCTACCCCGCTCCTCCAGGGGTTCCCCCCGGGTCTCTGTTGCCTCTGCCCCCTCTATGGGAATTCCCCCAGTAGGCCCTGGTACCTCGCTGGGCCCCGATGGGCTTGCCAGCTCTGTGGGGTGTCTGCGGGCCCCTAGCAAAGCCTCGCACACCATGAGCCGCTCCAACATGTCGGCCCTGGAAGGGGGGGGAGGGGCTCACCACCCCTGCCCCTTTCACTTTCTTGTCTGGGGTTCACCTCTTCAGCGGCTCCCCAATCCCGGGTGGCCGCCACTCTCTTACTTGCCCCCCCGCCCTTCTTTTTTGCGCGCCCCATGCTGCCGGCATTCCAAACCGGGTCTGACTCCGCGCGGGGAAACACCCGTTGGGCCCAAGATTCAGCAGCGAAACTGCTTCGCTGCTGACTCTCCAACAGGCCCGTTCCAAGTGCCGCCATGTGGCCTCACAGAGGACCGCCCCTTCTATCAGGTGCGGGGTCCTCAACGTCCAATGAGGCGCGCATGCGCGGCCTCACTTCCAGGATGGTTGCCCAGCAACCTCAGCACAGGCGAAGGGCTTTATAACTAGCCCCTTCGCCAGCGGCCACAAATCCCATGTCTCCTTTGCTGAACGGGAAGGAGGGGCACGACAATAACCCGTCGCCGCCATTTTGGCGGCGAAGGGAACTTCAGGATTAAGTCCTTACAGAGAGCCACAAAATGTCATGGAAACAGCATCTCATGAAAGGTTAGCCATCTTTCAAGCAAATTTCCCCCTCTCTTTGTAGGTTTTCTGTATTCAAAAGGGGGTTGTGTCAGTCAGAGTGCCGGTCTTTTTGATAGCTTGTTCAGAAACCAATGTTTGCTCAGTAATGTGATAAAATTAACAAATGTAAAATTTGCAAATTTATTCCTACAGTAAGCACTGCTAAATTCATAAATATTTAGACACTTTCTGCAAAGCTGCTAATGTCTAACCTTTGTATTCTATGCTACGCTAGTGTCACAAATGCCTATAAATATTCACCTCTTATTTATGAATATTCTATAAACAGAAGACACACTTGTTGTTACAAACCATTATCTTTTACGGAAACGCAACTAGAATTTCAAAGGAGTGAATACCCCTCTTTTGACAAGTTATTTAAATCACCCTGTCAAGTTTAATAAAGAATTACCCCAGTCCTGAAAACATCCATATGTAGGCTAGCTGAGGTGAATGGAATTTTGTATAAGTATTTCCAGGATCAGGCCCCATTGTACAATTCGATGGCACCACTCTCAGAACCTTTATCATTCTCTGTTAAAGTCTAAAGGTTATTACAGGTTATTACAATAATTTCCCCAACCCCAATGGAAATTTCTATAGAATATCATTGGTTCTATCTCTATGAAATTTAATAGGAGTGTACTAAGTGAGAAAAAAATCCCTAATTTTTCTTCCCTAGTTTCAGCAATGTGCTTCTTTTATGAGCTATTCTGGATGAGCTGTGTGTCCCAGAAACCTCCCAGACAGCTCACAACATAGTCTAGTTTGCAGGACCACAGAGGGCGAGAAATCAGATGGGAAGGGGTTAAGTGGCTGGAGAACAGATGCATCTGTGCCCTGTTAAGCTACAGAGACCAGCTGCTCTGTATAAAAAGGAAGAATTAAAACAAGAGTGGCTAATGGGGAATGAAAGCTTGCTCTTAAATGGAGTGAGAGGCTGTGTACTGCACTGCTTACATCCTGGAAGGGGAAGCGTTTACATTTCAGCTTGGAAAAGGAAGAAGGGCTTTGGACGTGTTTTGTTCTGTTCTGTTCTGTGAGCTACTTTCATCACTAGGGAAGGAAACCTACCCTGGGACACTAGTGTTTAATTATTAATGGGGACATATGGTAAACTGGGTGTGGGTAAAACCCTAGCTTATAGCTGGCATGGGCTTTCATCCTTAAAGTGCTGAGTCAATGCAAGCACCAGGAACTTTAATAGGGTCTGTGCCAGAACAGTGCTTTGAAGATGTGAGGCATGAACTTTTTGGAGATTTAATTAAGTCTCTGCCACTGCAGTTACATGAAACCATACACAAATCAGCAGTGATTTATTCACTGAGTTACTGAATTTCTTTGGGGTGTTGGGAGGGTGGCCATACCTCCCCTTTAAAAGAGGATGCTTATGAAAAATACATGTTTCAGGGCTGCACTGAAACCAATGCAGCCCTGCAACATGTATTTTTCATAAGTGTCCTCTTTTAAAGGGGAGGTATGGCCACCCTAGGTGTTGGAGAGGGATTGGATAGTGGATGCCCAATTCTTCTTTGGGGGGAAAGAACTTTGTTGCTACCTAGTCTTCCATAGAGTTAAATGCTAATCTGGATTCACCGGTCTAGTTCAGCATTGTCACTTCTCGTGATTTTATCCTGTCCACTGACTTTAATGAGGGGAAACAAAGCAGGTAAAACAATACCTTTTCTTGCACCAACTTCTGTTGGAGAGGGTATGCAAACCAGTGTGTACTACAGAGAGTTCTTCCTTAGACAAGTCTAAAAGTACGCCAGAACCAATGGGACTGCTGAAATGTTTAAAAGGAGGCATGGTCGCATTAGAAAGGTGCAAGAGTTGCTCTTCCACCCTGCCCCCTTCTGACATGGTCCTGCCCTTTGTCGTGGTGCAGAAGCAGGGGTGGGTGAAATCCAGGCATGGGGGAACAAGGGGTCCCTCTTGTTCTCCCTCCTAATATCCATGGTCAGGTTTTGGAGCCTTCGAGTCTTCCCTGAGGAAAGGTCCTCAAAAGCTTGCATACTCTCACCAACAGAAGATGATCCTATAAAATAATTATTTTTGTTGTTTTATTTCCTATCTCCTATTCAGGAGCTACAGGGCAACTACACACTATCTGGTGATTTAAGAAGATTTTTGTTATATATGCATTAGGTTGCACTGTAGTATGTATAGAATGTTTTCTATGAGGCACTGTGCTAGCAAAGCACAGACTGGTCTTTTGCCAGGACAGTGTGTGTGCATCTCTCTCTCTCTCTTCTCTTTTCTGCTCTCACTTCCTTTTTCCTGTGTCCTTGGAGCACTCTAGGTTAGAAGTCTCCATGTTGAAATAAAAGCTGAATTCTTGTTGCATGTGGTCTGCTTTTGTGTGTACTGATGTCCAACTCTAGCCAACAATTTTAAAAGCCCCAAATAATGAAAATCATTTAAAAAAATGAGCAACTCAGATTTCAGTAAAAAGTGTGCACAAACTAATTGTGCAATTTGAAGCTTAAAATTTGGAATCTCAAAATTCAAAGCTCAGGAATTTGAGATTTGAAATTCCAAATTTTGCATGTAAAAAGCATGTAATTAATTATTTATGTGCTGAATCTGTGCAGTGCAGAGATTTTAACTTTGTATGGTTAAAACAAATCACTATCCTAATCTGGTATGATAGACCCCAGTTTGTCATAGTTGGGGGGAAAGCACACATGAGTTATATTTTAAGCATTCCTTTTCTAAATAATACGAGATGCTATTTTAGATCTCGTCCTAACTTAAGCAGAGGGCCTAGTCGAAGGGTTAGCTGGTAGACCCACTTGCAATTAGTGATCACAATGTAATTAAATTCAACATGCTAATAGGTGAGAAATCAAATTACCAAATAAGTCTGCCACAAGAAACTTCAGGAAAGAGAACTATGCAACGATGATGAGGAAGTTAGTTAAAGTGAAACTAAAAGAGGAAGTTATCAGAGTCAAAGGCCTGCAAGAGGCATGGAAACTATTGAAAACTACAAACTTAGATCCCCAGATTAAATGTATACCACAAGTTTAAAAAAAAGCAGAAAACCACCCAAACAAATTCCTGCACAGCTAAATGGCAAAATTAAGGAGACTATCAGAGCCAAAAACTGTCCTTCAGAAAATGGAAAAGCATTCCAAATGACATAAATAAGAATGAGCACAGACATTGGCAAAGAAAGTGTAAAACTATAATGACAGTGTCAGGTGGGTGGAAGGGAAAGGGCCACACAACACACGTTCGCACTTTTCACCCACACACCTCGTGTCCTGATTGCTTCCTTTACTTGCACAATACTGGGATAGCAGCCCATCAGGATAGCGTGTGGGCTCTAATAGTCTCACAGAGACTGGGTCCCTATCATCATAGGGCGCAGGGAAGAGAAGGAAGGACGAGGCCCCACACCGTTCACCTCATCCACAGTCGTTACCCATGCTAGGAGTGGGGAAGGGGAAGGCCATGGTAGGACCATGAGGGGGAAGCGGGAAGGGGCTCTGGTTTGGAGGGGGAAAGAGGACTTGCTCATGGTGGCAGAAGGGGTTCCAGGCAAGGGAGGTAAGGGGCACACTCTCACGTACACAAGCACTCACTCACATGCTCCATCAACTTTCACGCTCACTTCGTGCTAGTTCTAGGGAATGATAGAGAAGGGGAGGTACAACAAACAACACTAAGTCTCGCCAACACAATGTCCAAAGTCAATAGCATGCACTTATCTTTCAGGCGGCTGGTCTTCACTCTGTTCACCAGCGCTGGGTCGCCCGCAGCGCTGATGTTATCTTACCGGGGCCCTGCCCCCTGGTGTGCTGCGAGCCTCACGGAGTGCCACCAGGGTCAGCCCCGCCCTGTGACTGCTGGGGGTCAGGGTTGCCGGAGAAATCGGGGCTGGGGAGGGCGCCTTCTCCCGAACCGTGACACTGGAGTCTGGTGCCGCTGGCACCCGCACCTGAAGAGCAGGGGGCCTCTAACACCAGCGCAACCACAGGGCCAACACCCCTCCTCGCAGCCCCGGTGGTGGGGCAGGATGACAAACAGGCCAAGAGAGAACTTGAGGAACAAGTTGCTAATGATACCAAATCAAATAGCAACCCCCCCACCCCTCCAGTACATAAGAGGTGGGAAACCTGCTAGGGAGGCAGTTGGTCCCAGACAGCAAAGGCCCCTAGATGCCGTGGAAGAAGCGGACAGCTAGGTGCTACTGTGTTAATGACCTTGGTCAACGTGGTTTACCACAACTCAACCAGGCTATCCGCAGAGCAGCCATCAAAATCAGTGGATATATCCCCCAGAGAGTTCTGGAATCCATTTGGCTCTGTAAGGCTTTGGATAAACCAGTTAGTCCACCACCCCAACAGGAGCTAAGGAGTGCAGGACCAGGCCAGACCAGGCCCGCAGAAGGTGATGATCGAACCATGACAACGGTATCTTAACAACACCCCCAATAATTGGAGCCCCATTATCCAGGCCTGTACAAAACATTAGGTCCAACATTTGTCTCACCTCATGCGTTGGGCCAGATATTATCTGGGATAGGCCCATGGCTGTCATGGTGACCATGAAAACCTGTTCTGGCCCTAAAAGGTCAGTCTCAGTATGGATGCTGAAGTCACCCAGAACAATAAAGTCTTGGTGTCCTCAGCACCACCTCGGAGACCAACTCAGCCAGCTCGGTCAGGAAGTTTTTTGCTAGAAGACTGTATCAAAGTCAAACTGTTGAAGTGAAATTAAAATTTAGGATCTTATTGTTCTTACCACAATAAATATTTCCTTAGAGAAGAGACAGAGGTAGTGGAGTAGAGAGAAACAGGCGCACACATAAGTTTTGACTTCATTATGTGTTTGACATGTTGAACATACAAACACACACAAACTGGACTGATGTGAAACATGAAATAAAGGCTTGAAATGACATCGAACTTGGGGAAGAAGACCCAAAACGAGCTAGCAAGTTCCATTCTGCAAACTTTTGTTTGAGAGTCTGACAGGTCCAAAATTCAAGTCTCATGAGTGAAACTGAACCAGCAAATTTCTTTCATGCCCCATAATAATTGAGGGTTTTAATAGGTACTTTTCATTACTCTTGTAAATTTTTCATCTCTCTGTTGGTTTACCTTGCTCTAGCCTGTTTAATGTAAGTTTGCAAAACTCTGTGGGCAGAAGTATAGTTGCATAATACAATGTACCAAGCCATTAAGATATATTTAGTAATTCCATTAGAGCTCCACCATCAAGTAGTTGAGAGCATGTGGAGAGAAGTTGGTGAAAACCTGATTAAACATTTATATCAAGCACATTTTGATTTAACTCACATAAATAATTCATTTTTTTTTGTTTTTTGTGTTTTTCTTTTTCTTTTTCCTTTCTTTCAGAACCAACCTTTCTCACACCTGCTGTGCTAAAAATAATGCTAACACGTCAGTAATAAAGAAAGTGTTAGTGATAGCGGGCAATGACATCGTACTCAGTGAGGCCTAAGGCTCCCATCACAAGAACGCAATAAACCCATATGCTTTGACAAAGGCAAACATTCTGTGCCATAGAAAAAAAATATGCCTTCCTTTTGTCTTTACAAATCAAAAAGCATTCCAGTAGGAGTGATTCAAGTAGAAAAGCAAGGGAGTGATGCATTCAGACTAGGAAATTTGGGTCTGTATTTAAATTTCCCCACAGATGGAAAGAACTCCTACCCAGTTTGGATCCATAGTTTAAAAGTCACATCACAATTCTAGATTTGGGATCAAGCCAGAGTTTCTCCAAAGTCTAAGACTGCTTAGATTCAGCGATCTAGTTCAGTGAGTCACAACTAGTGCCAAAATGAGTACCCCCAAATATATCTACAGTTAATAGTTCGGTTGCTATTCAGTAACTAATTTGTTATTATGGAAGTTAGCTGCTGAACTGAATTACCCTATTATACTGCATTACTGAATGTTATCATTACTACCCTAAAATCAGGTCTGGGAGGAGATAGTAAATAGGAGAAGAATTACAGGCAGATGTTAATGAGGTAAGCAGCAATACACAGTATTGAAGTAAATCGGCAAACCAGTTAACCGGATTAATCACCAAATACTAACATGATACCATTCACTTCAGTATCTGGGCCTTTCCAGATGGCAGAGGAACTGCAGATCCTGCCGAAATACTCAATAGTGGTGGTTACTAGTTCCAGCTCTAGTCACAAACAAGATACTGGATAGTGGTGATTACTAGTTCCAGCTCTAGTCACAAACACTAGCATGAAGAAGTACATCTTCTCTTCTCCACTTTGCCAGGTGTCAATGGGTACCAAATAAATTAATCCACAATTAATAGCCAGTATTTCCAGCTAGTTCAGTTGTTATTCGTTAACTAACTGGCCATTGCAGATGTTGACTGCTAATCAGAGTATCATAAAATACCACAAAAGTTAAAGTTAATCACTCCCATACCTTCTCTTCTCACCACTTTCAGGTGCTTTTTTTCCTCCCACATGGTGATCCTATCCCTTAAGAGGCAAACGGCAACATTCCACTCTCTCTGTCCCATTTCCCACTCCACCACACATCCATCATTAGCACAAGGCAGCACTCATCAATGGGGAGGAGGAAGGCAAGAGGGAAAAGGAGGAAGGCAGTGGCTTTAAGATCAGAAGCCAAGATCTGAGGGAGGGGGCAGAGAGGATATGGCTTTTGGTGGCCCTCCACAGCTGGCTGTCACTGGTCCCAACTGCTACTTCTCAGGTGCAGCAACACAAGGTGGGGTGAGCCCAATTCCCTGCATGCCCTAAGCCAGGCACATGCAGCTGTCATACTTTGGGCCAGCAGGGAGATCTGGCCACAAGGTCCTCTCCCCTGAAGCCATTACCAGAGCCTCCACACTCATAGGTAGGCTGAGGAGCAGGCCACATGGGCTGGATGCCTGGATTCCTACTGTGTTGCAGGATTGGGCAAACTGGTGCTAGACAGCTGTTGGGTAGACAGAGACGCACACGCATGCACCTACTCCCACATAACAGTTGATTTCTGCCAGGGGAGGAGAGCTTGGGAGGAGCATGTGCACGCCTCACCTGCCTGTCCCCATCCTGATCAGCTGTTTGGTGGGTGAATCGTGGGAGGGAGGCCCTGAGAGGCATGTGCACACCTGTCCCACCTACCAAAGGTCCCCTTTCACCTGATCAGCTGTTTGGCAGGTGGGATGGGCACACATGCTCCTCCCAGGGGGCCCCACCCCCACGATCAACTGTTAGGCAGGGGAGAGGAGCATCTATGCTCCTCCCAGGCCCCTGACCAACAATTAGCTGTTAGGTGGCAGGGAAGAGGGTGTGCATTTCCCAAGCTCTCCTCTCCCATGATTACCTGTTAGGCAGGTGGGAGGAGCACACTCCTCCAGGTCTGATTCACAGACCCCCACCTCGTGACAGGGCTGCATGACCTGGCCATACAGAAGGTGGGCCATTTAACCCACTTTGGGCAACACTAACATGCAATGCGTCCCTGGCCTTTTTCAGTGGATGCATCATGTGTTAGCTGGTTGCCCACCCCGCCCTGTAGCAGGGTGAACATCTGGTGGCTGCAGGGCATACGAGCACTGCATTGCATGTTAACATTGCCCTTAGTGGGATACCACTGCCCAAAGTGGGATAATTTCTTGCGTGGCTGCACCCCTCCTCACAGCAGAACCAGAACCTGATAGCAACAATAATGGGGACAGTGCCAGGAGCACAACAATGTGGGCACAATCCAGGCACATCAGCAAATCCAGGAGCACCCAAATGCTGCAAACCCAGGAGACCAAGGAAGGCCAGACCCCATCAATGACAGGGGTTCCCACCTTCCCCAGGTCACAAGATCGACCAACCACCATCACCTCGTTCTTGTCTGAATTCAACTTCAATCGGCTTGCTCACATCCAGTCCCCAATGGCAACCAGGCACCAAGTAAACACCGAGACTGCAGAATCCGGGTCAGATGAAAAGAAGAGATAGAGCTGGGTGTCATCCACATATTGATGGCAGCTCACTCCAGATCTTCAAGCAATCTCACCCAGGGGCCTCAGATACACACTGAACAGGAGTGGTGACAAGATGGAACCCTGCAGGACGCCACAAGAGAGCTCTCGAGGGGCCAATGAGCCACCACCCAGCACCACCATCTGAATTCTTCCAGTCATGAATGAGCAGGATCACCCAAGAGTGATCCTGTGCACCCCAGCCCGGTCCCATAGTTGGGTCAACAACATCTCAGGGTCAACAGTATCAAAGACTGCCAAAAGATCAGCAGGTTACAATTCCTCCTGTTGATTTCCAAGTGGAGATAGTCAACCAAGGCCACAAGCACAGTCTCAGTGCCATGCCCATAAGTAAAACCTGGATGACATGAGTCCAGGAAACTGATAGCATTGATATATGCCTGGAATTGTAGGGCAACCACCCGCTCAATAACCTTCCCTAAAAAGGGAAGGTTCGAGACAGGGAGATAACTGGTGGGGGAGTCAAGAGATAGTTTCTTGAGCAGGCAACAGACGACTGCAGTCTTGAGGCTGTCCGTCTTTAGGTTTTCAGGCATCCTGACCTCCCTAAGGGAGGCATTGGCAACCCCACCCAGCAACACCCCCAGTGTCTCCTGGCTGGCTTTCACCAGCCAGGATGGGCACAGATCTAGTTCACAACTGGTCACCTGCATCCCTCCCAGCACACTTACCATATTAGAGGGTGAGAATGATTGAAGCTGATGCCAGAAAACTGGACAAGACCAGGCCTCCTCAACTCCAAACTCTGACTCTGCACTCAAACTAGCAACACCCAAGTCAAGCCAAATACAAGCGCCTTTGTCTGCAAAGTAGGTGGAAAACTCATCACAGCAGGCAGCCAATGACTCCAGGTGGAGACAGCGAAGATGCAATAAGCTCCGCTGGATGGTACTTTGCTGATGCTATGATGGCCGTGAAGAAAGCTTTTTTTGATGCCACCACAGCCATGGCATAGTCCTTCAAAAAAAGTCTGTGCCACAGTCAATCAGCTTTGGCACGAGTTGAGCACCACCTGCACTCTAACTGCATACCCTCTCACTTTGGCAGCCTCAGGTCCTCCGTATACCAGGGAGACGTGTGCTGCTTCTGCAGAAGAAGCAGATGCCTGGGTGCCACCATGTCAGTAGCCTGAATGTCATACCACAGATCAACCAAGGCATGAAATGGGAGGTCATTGAGGTCAGTGGGTAAATCCCACAGAGTTCTGGAATCCTGTTGGATCCATTAGTCTCCGGGAGTGGACTATCTGAACCGGTCCACCACTCTGATGGAGAAGAAGGTTGGGGAGAAAGAATATTTATTTAATTTATTGAATACATTTATACCCCGCCCCTCCTGCAAACAGCTCGGAAGATAAGGAAAAGCCCACTAAAGAGACAGTAGTAAGTGTGGCAGGGTACTGGCCCTTTAATGACTAAAAGCCTGAAGTGCTAGCCACACCCACAGGATCCGTATAAGAGGAGACAAGCCTGAGGAAGAGGCAGTTTGTGTCTGGCTGTGGCCAGAGATACATTGTCACAGAGGAATATAGAGTCACACACGTGTAACATGGGCCTATATGTAGACTACAAGCCTGGTAAATATGTAAAGCAAAAGGTTCCACATGTATGTAATGTTATAACTGAGAACTGTAAAACTCAAATTAGGGCTGTGACATGTGACTAATCGCCAGGAAATGCAAAGA
>QEPC01012389.1:4835746-4870061 GCA_003113815.1 Sphenodon punctatus
CCCCCCCCCCCCCCCGATCAGTTATTTGGTGCCTGTGGTGAGTGTGCCCCTTAAGGAGATTGGGCGAGGGCCTTATTCTCGTACCTCACCACAGGACAGAGAAACACAGGACAGGCCACATGAGAGGTGTCCCGTTATCCCACTTCAGGAAGCCTTACCCCATTTTGGGCAATGCTAACACGTGATGTGTCTCTAACTTTCTCTGGCTGATACATTGTGTGTCAGCTGGCTGCCTGCCCCAAGGTAGGGCTGGGTGAACATCTGGAATCTGCCAGCCATGTCAATGTTGCCCAAAATGGAATAACGCCCCAGGTGGGTTAATGTCTCATGTGGCCTTACTCTATGGGTAAAGCCACACAAGACAGGCAGTCAATTCCCTGTTCACCACAGGGAGGTAAAACACAGCCACCACACTTTGGACTGGCGGGTAGAGCTGTCCAAATGAACAGCCTCACTGTGGCCATCACCAGCCCCTACTTACCACAGGTTGGGCCAAGGATCCAACCACATGGGGCTGGATGCCCTGACTCCTGCTGTGTTGCATGTTTGGACTCACTGCTGCTTAGGGCTGGCCTTAGAAATTGCAGTTCCAAGGGTGAAGAAAAAATGGGGGAGGGAGACTTGGTCCCTCACACTTTTCCACAGCCGCACCCACTTCCCTTTGATGAGAGAGATCACCCAAACTTCCTAGGTGAACATGAATGTGAACGATCACCCAGCCTCCTTGCTCCTACAGACCCAGCTCCCAGATCATCTGCTGATCCCCTAAACCCACCCAGCCTCCTAACAGTCCTAACAAAGACACGCACATACACACATAGACACCCCAGAACCCACACACACCCCGACTCCTTACCCCATCCAGACTCCCTGATCCTCTGTCCTCACCTAGTCTTGGACAAGTGGTGGCTTGGGAAGTTAAAGTGGCCCTGGAAAATATTCTGAAAGTCCCCCCCACCCCCCATTCCTGGACCTCAGGTGTGTGTGCAGTGCAAATGAGCTCAGATCCGGGTAGATGGGGAAGAGGTATTTCTTGACCAGATGGTCCTTTACCTCAGATGCTGTTGGGCCTGGGTCTTCTGGGTGGGCTGGTGGTCAGTCAGAGATAGGCTTAGGCCGCTTTTAGACGATTTTTTAAGTGCGCGAATTAAATACCTCACAATCGAGGTATTTAATTTGCGCACTTAAAAAATGTGCCACTGCCGTAATATGCGCATATTAAGCCACTTCCGTCTCGTCTAATTAGACCAGGCGGAGGTTTCAAAATATGCGCGCTGCCGATGCGAAACGGAGCGCCGCTCATCTAAAAGAGCCCTTAGTCTTCTAGGCAGGAGGCCTTAGGACTGGCCTTAGAAATTGCAGATCTCAGGGCAAACAGCAGGAACATTCTAGTGGGTCTCCTTGGGCTCCGTGGTGGCTCCCTCCTCCCCTCCCAGAGGCAGGGGGTGGGAACCGAGGAGAGGGGAGTCACAGGGGGAGAGGTGGGGAAACAGAACAGCCATGGGGAAAGGTGGGGGACACAGGGGAAGAGGAAGAAACCCCCTCACACACAGAGACTCTCTGTCTCTGTCTCTCTCTCTGTCTCTGTCTCTCTCACACACACACACACACACACTCACTTTCACACAGAGAGACACTCACTCACTCAATCACTCACTCACTCACAGACACTCTCTCTCTGCCATACACACAGAGACACTTTGCCTCACACACAAACACACTAATCCTCTCTCTCTCTCTCTCTCTCTCTCTCACAGACAGACAGACAGACACACACACACATACACACACACACTCTCACTTACACACACAGAGACACATTCTCATTCACTCACTCTCTCTCTCACACAGACACTCACACACACAAAGATATACACACACATACACACACATACACATGGGGGTGGGGGAGGAACTGCCACTGGTTTCCATGCCCAGTCTCTTGCTGCTGCTACTGCTGCCAAAGTTCTAAATTCCACACCGCCCATGCACTCCAGTACATTTCCCAGCATGCCAGACTAGGAAACACGGCAGTGCCAGCATGTGCACATGTGTAGTGGCACGAAACTTTTGAGACAGTCAGAAGCGGTGGTGGCAAAAGTAACATCAGGTGGTGGTGGTGGTGGTGGTGTTTCCCTCTCCTCGTCCAGGCTGCTGCTGCGGGAGCTCGAGCAGGCCAGTGCTGCTCTGCCTTGGCCCAAGTCCAGACCAAGGAAGGCATGCTGGTTTCAGGGCCCCCAAAGATGTTGGACCCAGGGCAGCTGCCTTGATTTGCCCCCTTGGTGGGGACAGCCCTGCTGCGGCTAGACAACTGATGGAGAAGGTGGGGGCAGAGGACAGAATGCACTTTTCCCACCCACCAGACAGGTAATCAGGGGAAGGGGGAGTGTAGTGGTAGGGAAGAGCATGCATGCTCCTCCAGAGGAGATCAGACAGTGGCCCAATCCAAGGAGTGGGGCAGCACAGAACCAGTCACATGAGAGGTGGCCCATTATCCCACTTTGGGCAGCCTTACCCCACTTGGGAAATGCTCACACACGATGTATCTTGGCCTTTTCTTGCTGACACATTATGTGTCAGCCAGCTGCCCACCCCGGGGCAGGGATGGGTGAACATCTGGCAGCCGCCATCTATACAGTCTGCTGCAGTACATGTTAATCCTGCCCAAAGTGGGATAATATCTCATGTGGCCTCACACTGTGTTGATGAAACCAAACAATCCTAACGTGAACAAATGAACTCTCACAGAAAAGAAGATTATGGACAACGATGTTGAATCGCCTGTGGGTGTTCTCTTATCCCAGAGCGTTCCCTCCATGTCTGATCTCTCAGTCCTTGTCCTGAAATGGAGCCTGTACAGCACTAAAGACAGGTCTGGAAATTAACATTATTTCTCGTTTGATACGAGAAACCAATGGACAAAGTGGTTTAGAGGGTCAGGTGAAGGGGTGGTGGCGGTATAGGCATTGGGGATCAGTGGATTTGGAGGATTGGTGGGAAACTATGTCCCATACTGAGTGGGAGGTACAAGCAACCAGGGTGGGTTGGTGGGGGCTGGGAGGGTTGTTAGACAAGGGGGAGCAGAAGGGTGATGGGGAATGACACAGCATCTGATCCGAGGAGATTATGATCATGGGAGTGTCAGCACCATAGGGGGTCGGGGGACACAGGAGCCACAGGGGATCCCCGACCCTCACGGGGGGACAGAGACGCCGATACGCCTGGATGGGAGAGAAGCAGCTGCTGAGCTGCCACCAGAACACCTGGTTGCTAGAACAATCAGCACCAGCGCAGCTGCCAGTGCAGGCAGAAAGAATCCCGGAGAGTTTCGGGGCATTGCCTAGACAACCCTGACACTCAGCGCGGCTCTGGGAGCAGCATTATAGGAAGGGTGGGGCTTAGGCCTTAAGCAAGGAGCACCAGCATGCTTTCATTTCTGGTAATCAGTGGTTGAGAGGCTGGCCCCAACCTGCATGAGAGCTAAGCATTGCGAGAGTCAGGGTGGTGCTGTAGTGATGGAGGGAGGTGGCTTTGGTGTAGAGTGCGTGGCTGACAGTATCTGGGTGAGTGTGGCTGTGGTGTGTCCCCTTCCCTGAGTGTTTTCCTGGTTTTGGGAGTGGGAACGTTCACCTCATCCTCTTCCCCTGTTCCCAGGCCCCTTTCCCTTCTTCCCACCACCCTTGGGAATCCCTACCTACCCTTCCCTGCCCGGTCCCTGTGACTACAGGTGGAGTGCGCAGAAGAGCGAGAGTTGGTTGGGTTCTCCTCTGAGCTCTAAGCCCAATGATGATAGAGGCCTGATTCCCCTGGGATCCAGTGGCTAACACTATCCTGAGTCCCACCCTGAGAGAGGGCTCAGCGGAGACCAGCAGGTGGTAGGGATGGGCGAACGCGATTCGGAAGTTCGGAGTTCGGCCCGAAGTCGGCCTGTTCAGATGACCAAACCGAACTTCCAAACACGAACTGGCCGAACCAAACTCAGTTCCGAACGTCAAAATGACCGAACAGTTCAGTCAGTTCAGATCGCGTTCGGGTGAGTTCGGGTAGCAAAAAAAGGTTCACTGTAAGGTCAAACGTGACAGGGAGGGGTAGTACTAGTCACTGAGGAGCAGACTTCCAGGCACCAGGGGTGGAGAGGCTTGCAAGAAATGAAACTATCTGCCTCCCCCCTTCCCAACACCTCTGAGCTAGTCACTGTTCCTGAACAGCAGGCGTTGAGTAGGATTATTAGATTGCTTTAAGTTTCATTTCAGTTTTGTACTGAAATGAAACTTAAACCTTAAACTGAGACCTTGTGTTTATGATTACCCCCCGTATCCCATATATAGAGAGATAGAGAGATATAGATATAGATAGATAGGTTAGGGATAGTAGTTGTAGGAGCTAGCTTAGTGATAGAGATAGTGTTAGTGATTTAGTTTTAGTGTTTGTAGGAGTAGGCCTGTGTACTTATTAGATAATCCATTTAGTTCATAGCATTTAGAATAGTTAATAGCAGTTAGATTTAGTGTAGATTGATACATATAATATTAGATAAAAAAATAAATAAAAAACCCCATATAAAAACAAAAAAACCAAATAAAAAACAAAAGAAAACCATATAAAACCCAATAAAAAAAACCCAAACCATATAAAAAACAACAAAAACACCCATAACAACATTTCCCGAATGACCAAACCAAACGGCCGAATGGCCAAACCGAACGGCCGAACCCAAACCCGGAGAACTAACCGAACTGCCAAACCGAACGGATGAACCGAACGCAGCCGAACCGAACGGACGAACTGAACGCAGCCGAACTGAATGGACGAACCTGAACCACGATCTGTTGACCCATCCCTAGCAGGCGGGTGAAGTTGTAAGTTCCTTCTCCCTATCCATATTCCCCCTCTCCCTATCACAGGGAGCTGGGTGGACAAATATGCTCCATAACCCAGTGAGAGAATGATATGAACATGGGAGGAAGGGAGTGGGAGTGGGTGGTTGGGCTGAGGTATGAAGGGTGGAGGTATCTTAGTAAGATTTTATCTGTTGCTTAAATTTGCATTGTTATTTGTATTATGTTTGTGTAAGAGTATATAGAGTGATGGAGAAAGTGTATATATGTACATTTTTTCTTATTCTTATATTTTGTTGTTTTATTGTTGTAAGCTGCCCAGAGCCATTTTTGGATTGGGCAGGACATAAATCCAATATAGAATACAATGCAATACAAATACAGATTTGACCTTCATAAGCCACTGTAGAAATATGTAGCACACAGCCTGCTGTTTACACCTACAACTGCCATTTCCCCTGCTAATTGTATTTAAATGTTCTGAATTACTAATGGTCTTAGCAACCCCCTGTGATTGCTATCACAGATATATACCTAGCCTGCATTTGTACAGTCTGTAATCCTGATTTTGACTATGCCGAAGGAAGGGCACCCTGTGATCTAAAAGCTTGCTTCTCTCCCCAACAAATGTTGGTCCAATAAATGACTCCGGGGTGTTTTTAAACTGAAGAACTTTCTCCTGCTGCTTTAAAATGTGGCTTGGGGAAAACCCCTCAGGGGGGAGGGATCAGATGCTCCTCTCTGGACTGGAAGTTGCCCAGGCGCCATTGGAAAGAGCAGCGCCGGGTGGACTCCTAGAAGTTTTGACATGCTGACTAGGGCCCTTTTCAAATGGGCCGGTGGTGTGGGGGGATGGGTGGAGACCATGGCGGGTGGGTGGTGCATGGGCGGCTTGTTGCATGGACGCCTACCCACCTCCATGCACGGAGGCAACTTTGTTGTCTCTAATGCCTCCATGTGCGGGCGATGGGGTGGAGATGGGTAGAGGTGGGTGGTGCGTGGGAGTGTGCATGCACCCCCACCCACCCGCCGCAAAGCATCTGATTTCCCCCTATGAGGGGTTTCCCTGAGCCACATTTTAAAGCTGTGGGAGAAAGTTCTCCCATCTTCACCCCAGGTGTTTTCAGACAAGCGCCTCCCCACCCAGTACCCATGTGCTTGTCTGAAAACTTCCTCTTTAGTCACTCTTTAATAAACCATATATAGGTGGATAGCTATTGTTTGAGAAACTATTGTCCATTGAGTTGAAAAATGATTTCCAGATTTCCATGCCATCAAGCCTGTTGTTTTGCTAATATCTCATATTTGTTATTTTTTTCAACCAGCTGCCACTGTATGTGTCTACTCCAGCCATATCTACCGGTATATATGTCCCCAGGTAACTCTTAGATAAGTTCACCCGCATCAAGTGTTTCTGATGCCATACGACTGCTAACGGTGAGGGGGAAGCTGTGTCGGTTTGTGAATTTCATTAGACATCTGAGATATCTCCGCTCACAGCCTTCTTCACAGTTTTTTCCATATTGTGATTTGAGGATATAACAAGGTGTTAACAAGAAAAACATGTTTTCATGAAAGATGTATACAAAACTTACCTTTGCCCTGAGTCCTTCTGTGTGTTTATTTTTTGGAAAGAGACTGTTCCTTAAAGAAATAAACAGAAACTGAAGAGAGGAGAAAAACTTTTTGGAAGGTCCATTTTAAATCTTTGCTAATTTCAAGATGTTTCTGGCAGAGAGATGATTGTGATCACACAGGTAACGCCTCACCTGCTCAGCTTATTAGTTAAGCTGCATTGCTTTTTCTTAAAAGTAAACTTTTGTAAAAATTACCATAAACACTGTTTGAAAGTTGTTTTAAAAGGTCATCATAGACCTCTGTCCTCTGATTATATTCTAAGTATAATTCACCCTCTTCATCCTCTGGAGTTTTTGCTCTATTGAATATTAATTCAACATATATTGTCAGATAAGTATACCCCAATATTTAAAGGAAAGCTGTGTTAGAGCAGGGAGCTCCTGGGTGAAGCCACATGAGACAGAGTGGGGAGGCTATCACACCTTGGGTAGCTGTACCCCACTCTGGACAGTTGGTCCATGTGATGCAATGCATTGTGTGGCCAAGTGCCTGCCAGCTGTTCCCCTTCCCTGGGGCAGGGGGTGCAGCTGGCTTCTATGCGACACGTCCTCGGAAAAAAAATCCAAGGGCACATCGCAGAGCTGCCATACCAACATGGATTAAGACTTCCCAAGGCAAGGTCAACTCATGTGCCCAGTCTGTGCTTGCCCTGCCATGCAGGGAGTACCACTGTGGGACCTTGAGCAGCAGGCGCTGTCACCTGTCACCTGCGGCCACGTCAATCCCAAGGGAAGGGTCTTGGTCAGGCTGGTGGAAAGAGGTGGGGCAGGGCTGGGTGCCCACATGTGTAGCCGGTACAGAAGCCCACCCCAGCTGTGGCAGCAGCTCTGGTAGTAGCTGGTCCCCCTGGCTTACCCATGACTGTCTGCCTGGCTCCCCGCGCTGACCCCAGAGTGTGGTGGCAGTGATTGCCCAGGATGAGGCCGCATGGGGATTGGGGCACCACAGCTCATCTAGCTGCACCCCTGGATTCTCACTTCGAGGGGTGATATAGCTGTAGCCATCCTGCCTCCAAACAGGGGGTTGGATTAAATGATCCTTGAGGTCCCTCCCACCTCTAAGATTCTATGAATCTAGATCTGCAATGACTCATGTTGAGTAAGACAGATGGACATACACAGAAAGGTTATGGGTCTATGGCTGTATTCTCACCTGCAGAGGTGGTGGCGGCAGCGGGAGGGGCGAGGGAAGATGCGGAAGCCCGGAGGAGCCGGCCGACGGGAATAGAACTGGTGCGAACGGGGATCTACCGTGGCTTCTCGCGTGCATGTTAGGATGCAAAATCCTGCCCTGACATGCGCGAGAGAAGCCGTGGCAGATTCCCATTTGCACCGGCTCTTTTCCTGTCGGCCGGCTCCTCTGGGCTGCCACGTTTTCCCTCGCCCCTCCCGCTGCCGCCACTGCCTCTGCAGGTGAGAATACAGCTTGAGTACTGTGGTTCCTGGAGGCCTGGGGAAAAAATACCATGGGTCAATGTGGTGTAATAGCTAAAAGTGTGCAGTACTTGGACCAAGAGGGGGAACCCCGGTTCAAGTCTTGCTTTAGTTAGAAACTCACTGGGTGACCTTAGGCCAGTCACAATATTCTCTCAGCCTAACCTACCTCATGGGTTGTTGTGAGGATTAAAAGTTGTGTTAAATTGTTATATGTAAAGTGCTCCAAGTGCCATGGGTGGCAGGGGAGCGCTATATAAAAATAGAGATGATGATGATTATGAGGGCCCCCATTTTTCCATCATTGACAAGCAGGTTTACCACTGCTCTGAGTTTGACCCAGAGTCTCCTGGTTTTAACCCCTTTTTACTCGGCTGTGAATTAAGCTCAAATTTCTCTGATTTATCAATTGGTTACTGGATATCTAAGAGAAAACAGGTCTTCGGGGAGTGGCATGGGTCAGGGCCACATCAGAAAGGGGTGTGGAGAATATCTCCTGCCCCCTTTCTAACATGGTCCTGGCCCCTGAAGTTTGTGTTTAACATTGCAATGTTTTGAAGGGGGCGTGGCCACATCAAAAAAGAATAAGAATCTTTTTGGCCTGTCCCTTCAGAATGGTGTGACATCACAATGCTTTGAAGAGACGGGGCCAGAGTTCTTTTGCCCCACCTCTTCCAACATAGCTCTGCCCTAGGGCTGAAACTTGTTCTCTGTAATCTTGTTAAACTAGGTTCTCGACAAGATTTCCAAGAATAAGAATGAGTCAAGAATGGGCCGATTCTCGACCCATTCTCATGAGATTCTAAAAAAATAAAATAAAAACCACTCTGCACATCTGCAATATGGCTGCTTTGGCCATTCTGCACATTTGTCCCTTTTCCAAGATGGAGTGGGCCACGTCAGAGCTTCAGGGGCCAGGGCCATGTTAGAAAGGGGGCAGGAGATATTCTCCACCTTTCTGACGTGGCCCTGACCCATGCCACTTTGGAAAAGGGCAGTCAGTTCTGAGCATGTCACTGCAGACCAGCTACCCTTTTCCAAAATGGTGCCAACACAGCCCATGCCATCTTAGAAAAGGACTGGGCACGCACAGAGTGGCTGCAGGGGCCATTTTGCACATATACATAGTGTTGTTGTTTTTTAAAAAAATTGAGAATCTTGTGAGATCTCGAACATTTATCGAGACCTTGTTGAGATCTCAGTAACGGTTCTCAATTCTTACGAGAATCATTTTGATTCTCATTTCAGTTCTACTCTAACCCCTTTGGCTTGGGGAAGATGATAACCCTATCCACTATAAACATATGCCCCATTTCCTTAGATAAAAGAACACTTATTCTATCCAAAATTACACATTTGTCTGGGAATAAATATTTTTTCCTGAAATAAATCATCAGCAGAGTATTCTTCTTTTACAATTATTTATTAGGGAAAGGCCTTTTATGGGGCCCTCTTTTATGAATTCTGGAACAAATTGCCTGTTTTGTTCTCCACCCTGCTGTGAACAGCCCTGATGAAAAGCAGCATCCCTTGTCTCTCCCTCTGTTCCCCCTTCTCTGTCTCCCCTCCCCCTGTCTTCTTTAGATTGTAAGCTCTCAGGCAGGGACCGTGTCTATTTTATACTGTGTAAAGCGCAGGGACATTGCTGGCGCTATATAAAAGTTAATAATAATAATAATAATAATAATAATAATAATACTTTTGTTAATCTGAACAAAATAAATGCCATAGATTATTAGGGATGTGCGAACAGAAGCGAGTTTGGAAATTCGGTTCGGTTCGAAAATCGAGTTTGGTTCGAAAGTTTGGTTTGGTCGACCGAACGATTTGAGTTCGGTCGAATTCCGAACTTCCAAACCGAGTTCGTACATTCAAAACCGTTGTTTTTTTTTGCTTTCTGAACTGGTTCAGATTCGACCGAACAGTTCAGTCAAATTCAAGTTCGGGTCAAAACTTCAGTTCGGTCAACTGAACTATTTGAGTTCGGTCCGAACTCCGAACTTCCGAACCACGTTCACACATCCCTATTGATTATACTAATGCTGCAGCTAGTCATCTGTGTTACTTGAATATGATATTTTTTCACTTCATATATGGTGCTAATTGTTTTAATTAAAAATGAAGTTTTAAAAAATATAGAAACTCGGTGTCTTTAAACCCTTTTTGTCTTGTAGGTAGGACAGGAATCCAATCGTCGCTTCTGCATTTGATTCAAGCACGAGAACTGCAGCAACCTTCTACAAGGAAGCAGCTCCTTCTACAAGGAAAGAGAAGGAAAGAAGCCAAAGTGCGAAAATCAATCATCTGTCCAGAGAACTGAGAACAAGCAGTGGTAGACTGGTATCTGTAGACCATCCGTTTTAATGGATTACATAGGCTTTGCCAGGGGTGGGGGCCTGTTTCTCTTGTGTGGGCCACTTTAAAAGCTTGCACAAGCTCTGAGGGCCGCACTGCTTAAGAGCTAAGCTCAAGGAAAAGAGATCCCAAATCATGGATTTGTGTCAAGGAACTGTCCCCTATCCCTTATGCATGCCCTTATTTCTGCTCCCTTCTCTTGAGCTCAGTTCATTGAAGGTAAGAACTGGATCCAAGGAGAAGATCCAGGAAGTGGAAAGGGGTCACATAAAAACCTGCCATGGGCTGAATTTGGCCCCTGGACCTGAGGTTCCCCACCTCAGGTTCCCCACCTCAGGCTATGCTATTCATGTGAACTCCTCTTTTTTATTTTCCTTTCTAGACCAGTCAGGTGTGTGAGGCAACTAAAAGGGGAGCCAGCTGAAAATGTGTGTGTGTGACTTGAAACTGGAAGGAACTGGGGACTACAAGGGCCCTGTCATGGGGTAGGTTGCTGCAGAATTCACACCAAACACCACTCTTAGTTTCAATCCCATGCCTAGTTTATTTGTAACATGCAGTCCAACCGTAAACTTAAGCAAACAGCTTCACTTCTATGGAAGTTCCTCACTGGGTTCCTTCTTTAAGGCAAGTCGCGCCCAACCCCAGGGCCTCTGGCCAAGTCCTCTGCCTGCCAACTCTCAACACCCAAGTCAGGCCCTTTCTTGCTAGGTCTTGACCCTCTGTTTTCACTTTTCTGAACAAAGTCCCAGATCAGCCATCTCTGGTGCTCCTCAGCTGGTCTGCCATGCCCAGCTAGGAGCACTCTGGCCACTCGAATTGGCTCAGTTAACCCATTAGGGATTTTCAATATTGCCTGGCAAAGAAGGGAGGCATCTCTGCAAAGACTCACTTTGGACCTATTACGGGACAACTAGAGAAAGGGAAATTAGTTTGAACGTAAGGGTGTCCTCATGACTATGGGTGCAGCCACACAAGACGTTATCCCACTTTGGGAAGCCTTATGCCACTTTGGGCAACATTACCATGCAACACAGTGACTTGTATGTCCGGCAGCTTCCAGATGTTCACCCCATACTGTGACAGGGCGGGCAGACAACACATAGTAAGGTTGTCCAACATGGGACAGGACTGCACTAAGTGGGCTAATGGGCCCGCCTCCTGTGTGGCCTGGCGTGCAGCCCTGCCACAAGGATTGGACCTTGTCCCAAGGTCCTCCCCCACCTAACAGCTGATCATGGGGGAACAGAGCCTGGAAATTGTGTGCACCCTCTTCTCCACCACCTAACAGCTGATTGGGGGGGGATTGGGAAGGAGGGGTGTGCTCAGGACCGGTGCGACCCATTAGGCGAACTAGGTGGTTGCCTCAGGCGCCAACTTGTAGGGGCGCAGACTCAGTCCCTTTTTAATCCATCTGCGCCGAATGATCTCACCCCGGCCCAAGCCCCGCTGCGTGGCCTCAGCCTGGCCAGCCCCGCCCACCGTCAAACCACCTGACCTCGACTCCACCAGTCTCTGGGTGAGTGAGTCTGCCCGGCCCCGCCCACGGAGTGAGTTCACTCACTGTGACTCACAAACGCCGCCGCCACACACAGACACTCTGCCGAGAGCCGCCAAGGCTGATCAGTGTCTCAGCTGCTGCGACTGGCTGCTCCCGGGGGAGTTAGTGGTGGGCTGCGACGCGGGCGCCTGACTCTGGGGACAGAGAGAGGTGCGCGCCTGTGTGCTGCATGCTTGCTTCTTCCCCCTCCGACCGATGGGACTCCTCCTTGCCTAAGTTACCCAGACCAGTCCAGTGAGCCAGTCAGGGCCAGGGGCCGATATATTCCAATTTCCTGGAGGCTAAAAAGACTCCAGGCAGGCAGGTGAGATTCCCAGAAACCTGCTGCTCGAGGGAGGAGTGTGTGTGTCTGCCGGACTGTCTGGGAGAGAGAGCAGGGGAGCCACTGCCAGAACTTCTCCTGGGGATTCTGTGCCCAGCTCCAGGAGGGGAAGGGGGTCTGGGAGGGAGAGCAAGGGAGTGGCTTTGCTGCTTTAACCCCTTCCATGAGACACGGTGAACCGAAAATCTCATGTGCGCCCTCCTCCATCCCCCTCCCACCCCCTCTTCATCCCCCCATCCCAGCCCTTGCCCCTCGCAAACCCCCATGTCTGTGAATCCCCATAACCCCATCCCATAGGAGTCTGTGCCCCCCAAGCCCCATTCCATCTGGGGCACCCCCCACCAGTCCAACCCCCCCAAACACTGTAGCCCATAACCCTACCTGCCTCCATGCTGGCCCCTTGCACTGACCGGAAAGCCCCAATCTCCATTCCACTCCCTGCATCCCCCCCCAAGCCCCATCCCCATCGGAATCTTTGCCCCTATAACCCCCCAGTCTCTGTCCCAGCCCCTGCTGCTGCACCCCAAAAGTCCCATTCCCATATGAGTTCATGACCCCCCACCAACCCCATCTCAGCCCCCCCAGGCCCATCCCACTCCCAACTTCCGCCCCCTACTGGGTCTGTGGGGAGCAGGGCGTCCAATCCGGTCTGGGGGCTCAGCTGCAGCCTTGAGATCAGGTCGGGTTGGGTCACCCCACACCTCACCTCCCCTTGTCCCAGACCCCCAGTCTTATCTCCCACCAACCTGCCCCACTTCCCTCTGCCCCAGATCTCCCACCTGCCCCAGATCTCCCCCTGCCCCCCGCTGCACCCAGATCTCCCCCCACCCTGCCCCAGATAGATCTCCCACCTGCACCACTTCCTTCTTCCCCAGATCTCCCACCTGCCTCACCCCAGATAGATCTCCCACCTGCCCCAGATCTGCCCCTGCCCGGATCCCCCTCCCAGCAGACACCTGACCCCACATGACTTGACTCAGAGTGCAGGTACCACCACCAACTGCCCTTGCAATGCTGAGATGTCTGCCTTGACTTGCGGGGGGTGGAGGGAGTTGAAGGGGTACATCTGTATAAACTATTTTATGGTTTGGAATACTGTCCTTGCTGGTTTTAAGTTGCTATATTGTTTTGATAGTTTTTAAATATGCAAGTGGTTTTAATTGCTGCATTGTTGATATGTTTTATACAATATCTTTTATACTTCTTTTATACTGTTTGATTTCTTGTTTGAGAAGGCCTAACGGTTATTCAATAAAACTGGCTTGACTTGACTTGTCCAGGCCTTTCCTAGAGCTCTTGCTCTAGGAAAGAGGGAGGCACTTGTGTGGCTTGGAAGGATTTATTTCTCCGGTGTTTAAAACTGACCCTTTGCTGATTGTTACCCTGGTTATGTGTCTGTGGCTGAAGGATTGGATTGTGGCGGTAGATTCCACAACCCTATTACATGCTGAGTGAAAACAAAAATAGTCTATTTTTTGGTTCTTTATTTTTGAAGACCATGTTGATATTGGTCAGTATGTTCAGCTGTTGATGTTGTGGTTGATGTGCTCACCCAGAGTTGTTTCAATAAAGAACAATGAGAATGTACAATCAATCCATATGTTCTCTTTTCCTGTGTAAATACTATGTAAAAACAGGTTTTACATTCATACCAATACAAAATGTTTACTTTTTAATGTTATCATGGGGGCGGGGAGCGCAAGGCTGAATTTTCACATAGGGTGGCCAGTACCCTTGCACCGGCCCTGGGTGTGCTCCTCCCAGTCCCCCCTCTCCCTGATCAGCTGTTAGGCAGCAAGGAAGAGGGCATGCACTCTTTCCAGACTCCTCTCCCACCAATCCACCCACCCAACATCTGATCGCAGGGATGGGGGTGGGGGAGGCTGAGAAGAGGGAACACATTCCTCCCACCCTCCCAACAGATGATTGGGGGAGGGGACCTGGAAAGGAAGGGGCACATGCTCCTCCCAGGTCCCCCTCTCCCAATCCATCCACCCACCCACCCAACAGCTGTTTGGGGGAAGGAGGGGCCCAGAGGAGCATGTGTGCGCCCCTCTCCTCACCCCAACAAGCAGCTGATTTTGGGAAGGGGAACACAGAGGGACACGTGAAACCCTCTTCCCACCTCAATCTTCCCCAATCAGATGTTTGTCAGGATAGGGGTAGGGGCATGTGTGTGCTCCTCTACCCCTATCAGCTGCCTAGCAGTAGCGGGCCCAACCCTCCAGCAGACCAGCACAGCTCATGTGTCTGCACCCTATGTGGGCCTGTCCACCAGTATTACAGTGGTCTAGGGAAGCAACAATCAAAGTGAAACCAGGCAGACTGTCTACTCCTGAAAGCCTAATACAATGAAATTATTGGTGAAATGTTTAATTTTTATTTTAACTGGGATCACTTCTCACTTTGTGTGTGGTCATATGTGTAGTCAAAGCAATACGGGATACATGGACTGAAAGGAGAGGTGTGTTGGTGGCCCTTCTTAGCTCTGAAGTGTAAAGTCACTGGAAAATTGGATTCCACATTTTCAAAGCTCCAAAACAACAACAGCGGAGAGGGGGGGTGGAATCTCTTTCAGGCAAGAGAGACAAAAACCCTGAAATTCAAGCCTAAGGCACCTCTTTCTTAGTTGCTTCCCAGGAAAAGCAGTTGAAAAGACAATGTGGGATAATAGAATGAGAAGAAACTAATTAGAATGAAAAGTAGGAGAGTTTCTGTCCCTCTTTACACACTTGAAATGTTGGCACGTATGTGTTTGCATGTAAATGTGCCCCCCCCCCCCCGGACCTATCCTCCTTTAGATGACAATGTAAGACCTGGCTGTTCCACCAGGCTTGGGTAACGGGTGGAGGTTTAAGAGTTGGGGTGGGTGGGTATTTTTGGTGCCTCACTGTATGGTTTTATAGTGCTGTTTTATATTTATTGCATATTTATTTTACTGGGTTGTTGTATATGTTTAATTTTTATATTGTTAGCCACCCCGAGCTGCTATTATCAGGAGGGGTGGGGTATAAGTGTAAAATAAATAAATAAATAAATGTGAGAAGGGACAGACCTTATTCACTGGGGGGATGGAGTGATTGGCCAAGGAGGTGGGTCTTGACTTTCTTGTTGGCAGATATGTTTTGGGCACAGGTAATATAGGGTGAAAACAGACATGACGCTAACCACCCTTTAACCACCCTTGGTGGTCATTTATGCATGTTTCAGGGCTGCATAGGGCACCAATACAGCCCTACAGCATGCAAGGGTGGTTAAAGGGTGGTTAGCGTCATGTCTGTTTTCACCCATAGTTTTAATTCAGGCCTACCTTACCCAGCAACATTCCATGTCATATGCTTGGAGGGGCTTTCATTAAGAAGTGACTCCTTTGCTGGTTACCCTGGGAAAATGGCTGAACCTGAGGAACTCAGAAGAAGCGAGATCAGTGGCAAAATTCTGTTTATTGGCAATGTCTATTCGTAATAAATTGCTAAATCCAGGGAACTGTGCTACCCGGTAACTGTAGAACAGTGTATTGGATGTTTACATAATGGTCCCAGGATCTATAGCTTGGAATGAAATTATGTTTGGTCATAGAAGTATGTTTTATTCTTGTTGCTATTTTACTCATTTTATTTGTTCACTCAGTATCTTATTTATCTAGTGGATTAATTATAATGACCTTTTGGTCACAATAAACTCTCTCTCTCTCTCTCTCTCTCTCTCTCTAAGTGATGTTGTCAATGAATGTAGATAATGGAATTGGGTTCTGATCAGTTTTGAGTAGGGAGGCAAAAAACCAACAACAAATTGTGTTTTTTTATTTTAGGGTGGTGCTCTACAAGAGAGTCAGTGTGGTGTAATGGCTAAGTGTGCAGTATTTGGACTGAGAATGGAACCTGGTTCTAGCCTTGCCTTTGCCAGAAACACATTGCGTGATCTTGGGCTAGTCACAGTCTTCTCTCAGCCTAACCTACCACACAGGGTTGTTGTGAGGATTAAACATTGCGTTAAATTATTATATGTAGAGTGCTCCAAGTAGTATGGCAGGGGGACACTATATCAAAATAAAGGTTATTTATTATTGTTGTTATTAAGAGGGAAGGCCCCTGTGGCTGCTCCATGCACGCAGATACACAGACACACACTCCACATCTGTAACCTGCAGGCTCCACACAGGACCAAAACTAACGGTAGGTGTTCCTTCCTGCCACAGTCTGCCTGTGTGTCACCCCCTTCTACCATAAAGTTATGGTAGCTCACCTAATGCTCTAGGCTGGCGCCTGTGACTCCATGGTGCTGAACGTGTGTGAACCCCAACAAACCATGCCCCCCCCAACACATGGGAGGCGGCCACATGGCAGTATGGAGCCTGACATTTACTCAGACCTGCCTGCATAGCAGGTTCTTTGGTTGACATTAGGGATGTGCAAATAGGATGGAGTTCTGATGTTCGGGCGTTCAGGTGTTCAGACTAAAAACCTAGTTCAGGTTCATGGGTTCGGTCCGGTGGAGTTCAGACCCCCCCTGAATGTTCAGCGGAGTTCAGAGATGCTAGGAGGCTTGGGGTGCTCCAGGGACCCCCAGGGGGCCCTGTAGCAGAATGGCAGGCTGTCAGAGTCCCAGCAGCAACAGCAGCAGAGACTGGGAAGGCTTGGCACTTGGCACCATGGCTTGCCCCGGCAGGCAGTCTTGGCGCTTGGCCCCTGGGGGTGCCCGTGGCACAAGGGCTGGCCGTCAGAGACCTAGCAGCAGAAGAAGAGACCAGGAAGACTTGGCGCTTGGCATCCCGGGTTGCCTGGGCAGGCAGACTCGGTGCTTGGCCCCTGGGGGGCCCCGTGGCACCGGGATGGCTGTTGGAGACCCAGCGGCAGCTGAAAAGGCTGGGAAGGCTTGGGGCTTGGTGGCTGGCCTGGCACCCCTAGTTGGCCGGGCAATGCAGGCTTCCAGGCATCAGTGGAGCAGCAACAGACATTGGATTACCTGGTAGCAGAACCCATGGTATAGTAGAGGCAGCTGCGGCAGCAGCAGCAGACAGGCAGCATGGCATGAGGAGCGGAAGGCAGGGACAGCACCTCAGCAGCAGCCCAGATTGAGGAGGAGCTCCATCCCAAGACTGCCTGTGCCACTGCACCATCAATCCATGTCCAGGGGCAGCTCAGGGAATCCCAGCAGTGGAAGGTTCATCTTGATGAAAAGCAACTGCTCCACCAACTTGTTCCCCAGTCTCAGGCGGTGCGGCGAGAAAATGTCCCCCACCATAGATAACACCCGCTCTCTGAGGACACTCGTTGGTGGGCAGAACAACAGACCCTTGGCCACTTGGGACAGGACTGGCCACACGTTCCTCCGAGAGCTGTGTCACCACCATGTTCTGCGCCTCCCATTAATACTGTCAGTGGTGCAGCAGCAGCAGCAGCCAGTTGAGGCCCAGAAGTGTCAGTGCACCATGTAGGAGCTGGGGGTGGGGGCAGCTGCCAAGTCCATTTTGATGTGATGGAATGACAGCTCCCCGTGAGCGAGATGATGGCCCCAGAACCCTGATGGTGAATCCTGGGACTTGTGGCAGCTTCTGGATGAAGTGGAATGACATCCCTCCCTGCCTGGAACGTAGGCCCCAGAACCCTGATGGTGGGTCCTGGAGTGGCTGCTTTTTGATGTGGTGGAATGACAGCTCCCCGTGAGTGGAATGACAGCCCCAGAACCCTGATGGTTGGTCCTGGGACTAGAGTGTCAGCTTCTGGATGCAGTGGATGGAAAGTCCTTCCTGCCTGGAATATAGCNCAAGGGTGGTTAAAGGGTGGTTAGCGTCATGTCTGTTTTCACCCATAGTTTTAATTCAGGCCTACCTTACCCAGCAACATTCCATGTCATATGCTTGGAGGGGCTTTCATTAAGAAGTGACTCCTTTGCTGGTTACCCTGGGAAAATGGCTGAACCTGAGGAACTCAGAAGAAGCGAGATCAGTGGCAAAATTCTGTTTATTGGCAATGTCTATTCGTAATAAATTGCTAAATCCGGGGAACTGTGCTACCCGGTAACTGTAGAACAGGGTATTGGATGTTTACATAATGGTCCCAGGATCTATAGCTTGGAATGAAATTATGTTTGGTCATAGAAGTATGTTTTATTCTTGTTGCTATTTTACTCATTTTATTTGTTCACTCAGTATCTTATTTATCTAGTGGATTAATTATAATGACCTTTTGGTCACAATAAACTCTCTCTCTCTCTCTCTCTCTCTCTCTCTAAGTGATGTTGTCAATGAATGTAGATAATGGAATTGGGTTCTGATCAGTTTTGAGTAGGGAGGCAAAAAACCAACAACAAATTGTGTTTTTTTATTTTAGGGTGGTGCTCTACAAGAGAGTCAGTGTGGTGTAATGGCTAAGTGTGCAGTATTTGGACTGAGAATGGAACCTGGTTCTAGCCTTGCCTTTGCCAGAAACACATTGTGTGATCTTGGGCTAGTCACAGTCTTCTCTCAGCCTAACCTACCACACAGGGTTGTTGTGAGGATTAAACATTGCGTTAAATTATTATATGTAGAGTGCTCCAAGTAGTATGGCAGGGGGACACTATATCAAAATAAAGGTTATTTATTATTGTTGTTATTAAGAGGGAAGGCCCCTGTGGCTGCTCCATGCACGCAGATACACAGACACACACTCCACATCTGTAACCTGCAGGCTCCACACAGGACCAAAACTAACGGTAGGTGTTCCTTCCTGCCACAGTCTGCCTGTGTGTCACCCCCTTCTACCATAAAGTTATGGTAGCTCACCTAATGCTCTAGGCTGGCGCCTGTGACTCCATGGTGCTGAACGTGTGTGAACCCCAACAAACCATGCCCCCCCCCAACACATGGGAGGCGGCCACATGGCAGTATGGAGCCTGACATTTACTCAGACCTGCCTGCATAGCAGGTTCTTTGGTTGACATTAGGGATGTGCAAATAGGATGGAGTTCTGATGTTCGGGCGTTCAGGTGTTCAGACTAAAAACCTAGTTCAGGTTCATGGGTTCGGTCCGGTGGAGTTCAGACCCCCCCTGAATGTTCAGCGGAGTTCAGAGATGCTAGGAGGCTTGGGGTGCTCCAGGGACCCCCAGGGGGCCCTGTAGCAGAATGGCAGGCTGTCAGAGTCCCAGCAGCAACAGCAGCAGAGACTGGGAAGGCTTGGCACTTGGCACCATGGCTTGCCCCGGCAGGCAGTCTTGGCGCTTGGCCCCTGGGGGTGCCCGTGGCACAAGGGCTGGCCGTCAGAGACCTAGCAGCAGAAGCAGAGACCAGGAAGACTTGGCGCTTGGCATCCCGGGTTGCCTGGGCAGGCAGACTCGGTGCTTGGCCCCTGGGGGGCCCCGTGGCACCGGGATGGCTGTTGGAGACCCAGCGGCAGCTGAAAAGGCTGGGAAGGCTTGGGGCTTGGTGGCTGGCCTGGCACCCCTAGTTGGCCGGGCAATGCAGGCTTCCAGGCATCAGTGGAGCAGCAACAGACATTGGATTACCTGGTAGCAGAACCCATGGTATAGTAGAGGCAGCTGCGGCAGCAGCAGCAGACAGGCAGCATGGCATGAGGAGCGGAAGGCAGGGACAGCACCTCAGCAGCAGCCCAGATTGAGGAGGAGCTCCATCCCAAGACTGCCCCTGGCATGGGATGGCATGTGCCACTGCACCATCACTCCATGTCCAGGGGAAGCTCAGGGAATCCCAGCAGTGGAAGGTTCANNNTGGTGCAGGATGTGTCCACCCGGTGGAATTCTACCTTCCTGATGCTCGAGCGGCTTCTTGAGCAGAAAGCCGCCTTGCATCAGGTTCAACTGGTGATGGAAAGTGGGACACCTCCAGGGTACAATTGGGTGAAATGGGAGATCCTGGCTCACACAGTCTTCATCCTCAGACCGTTCCTGGCCATGACGGAGACTATCAGCTCCTCCATGGCCACCATCAGCCAGATGACCCCTCTAGTCCTGAATCACCTGAGGAGGCTAGAGGAGATTCTCCAGGGGAGGAATTATGGCCCTGAGGGCAGGAAGCTGGCAGATGAGGTGGTTGACCTGGTGTGGGAACTGAAGACAGGGCTGAAGCCACACTTCGATGAACTCCTGAAGCGGGCGGAATATGTGTTGGCAACCATGCTGGACCCCAGGGTCAAGGGCAGCATGGCATGCCAGACACCGTTCTGTGGGCACTGGAAGGGTGACCTGGTGGAGAGGGTCTGGCACGCAGAGCAGGCTCTGGAGAGTGTGTGGCGGCAGAAGCAGGATGCCCCTGGGGATGGTGGGAGTGGGAGCAGCCACCCCTTTCAGGCAGCATGGTCTATCCCTGCCCCCAGCCCTAGCAGCAGCAACACCAGCAGCAGGCTGAGCAGCAGCAGCACCCCTATTGTGAGCAGCAGCAACTCCTATGTGTACCGCACTCTAGCGAGCAGGGGCTTGTGAACAGCAGGGCAGGCAGCATGTCTGAGGGCAGTGGTGGAGGTGGTGCCCAAGGACACCTATGTGAAAGAGTACAACAGCGCCTCAGCAGCATTGGAGAGCTACCTGGAGTAGGAGCCATGCATTGAATCCAGCAGCAATCCCTTGACCTACTGGACCAGCAAGACCAACGTGTGGCCGGCCCTGTCCAAAGTGACCAAGGGTCTCTTGTTCTGCCCACCAATGAGTGTCGCCAGTGAGCGGGTGTTCTCCATGGCAGGGGATATTTGTTCGCCACACTGCCTGAGACTGGGGGCCAAGTTGGTGTAGCAGTTGTTTTTTATAAAGGTGAACCTTCTGCTACTGGGAGTCCCCGAGCTGCCTCTGGACATGGAGCAGGGGCAGTCTTGGGACAGGGATCCTCCTCAATCCAGGCTGCTTCTGCTGAGGTGTTGTCCCTCCCTCCCAATGCCTGGAGCCCATCCTGCCTCTCTCTCTCTCTCTCTCTCTGACTAGACGGCCTCAGCTGGCCTATCTGACTGATCTCATGATGCAGGGTGGCATTGGGAAGGTGCAAGCCTGCTAGCCAGCCTCTGGCTAGACAAACTCGGCCCACCTATCTGACTGGCTCTCTCTCTCGTGCACTTCACAGTCTTCCCAGCCTCTCTGAGTGCCCTGCCAAGGTCCCAGCCTGCCTTCCCTACTGCCTCTCATGCCACGCTGCCTGTCTGCCCGCCCCCCCCCACCCAGGTGGCCAAGATCAAACCCTGCCTGAGTCTGCCTTCTGCTCATGCCACACTGCCTGTCTGCCCTGGAGGAACATCCAACTCCGAAGCATCTGCACCTGCTCCTGAAGCCGCAGCAGAGACAGCCTCAGCCTCCTGCACTACAGGCCTTCCAGTGTCCTGCATGGCAGTGGAGGATGCTGGCAGGAGGCACCACCAAACCACACCCTGGCTAGTGCCACTGCTGGGAGCCTCTGAAGCCCAACTGCCAAAATCAGGCCTGTGCAGTTTGGGGCATGGTGATGGGCTCGGGCTGATGCTGATGCCTGCTGCCACTCTGCTGGCAGAGCCCCTGCCACCTCTGCCATGTGCCCCATTGCCTGCCTTACGGGCAGCAGGCCGGGCTCTCCTGCTTCCCTTCTCCATTTCTCCCACCCAAAGAATGCACACGAAGATTTTATATATTTTGTTTGTATTTATTTATTTAAATTTGTAATCTGTCATATTATATATATCTACACTAACTCTAACTGCTATTAACTATTCTAAAACCTATGAAACTAAATGGAATATTACCTAATATCTCCAAAGGCCTAGTCCTACAAACATACTAAAAATATTAAAACTGAATTACACACTATCTCTATCTATCTCTATAACTAAGCTAACTCCTACATCTATCTATCTATCTATCTATCTATCTACATAGGACGGGGGGACAGACATTTCACAACAAACAACACAGGGAGGGGTACAAAACTGAAATGAAACCTAAATCAATCTAATGCTACTGTACTCTAAATAAATCCAAAAACAGGGGAAGGGAATCAGGGATGGAATATATAAATGGAGGAGGGAAGGATTCAATGGAGGGTAGGGAGAAAGAACACGGGGAGGGGTAAAAAATAAAAATAACAGCTAAATCTGTC
The DNA here is from genome assembly GCA_003113815.1 of Sphenodon punctatus. NCBI lineage: Eukaryota > Metazoa > Chordata > Lepidosauria > Sphenodontia > Sphenodontidae > Sphenodon > Sphenodon punctatus. The sequence continues at coordinate 4,857,944 of QEPC01012389.1, forward strand.
TACTCTAATCTAAATAAATGAAACTACGGAGGGAAATGTGTGGAAATGTGTAGAAATAGGAGGAAGATGGCAATGGATTGGGAGGAACACAAATTGCTGGAAGAGGGAGACTTCTGAAAACACCTGCTGACAGGATCAGTGGCTAGCTCAGAAGGAGTTGGAAGGTGGGAGGGCAATGACTTTTGTTACTTGCTGCGCCTGCCTTACCACAACACTCAATGGTCCATGCAGCCTAGCCTGTGGCCAATTGTGTGAGCCAGGACAAAGAGCCAGTTTGTGTACTTATGCTGTGGCTGTGAGGAAAGAAGTATTTCTTTGCTGCCCTCATAGCATCCAGTGGTCTGAGGAAAAGAGGGATGGTGATTGGGCAGGCTGGCTGCTAGTCCAAGCCTCTCCACCCCTGGTGCCAGGAAGTCTGCTCCTCAACTGCCTCCTCCCCGGGCCTTCCAGCCCTGTTTTTCCTGCCGAAACGCTGCCAAACTCATCTGAACGCAGCCGAACTGTTTGGCCACTTTCATGTTCAGTTCGGTTGTTCGGTTCGGCCATCCGAACGGGCCAAGTTCGGGCTGAACACCGAATGGCTGAACTGCGTTCGCATATCCCTAGTTGACACCCTGTAGAGCAGCCCCATGGTGGACATGTGGCCACATGATAAACAAGCAGGTGAATGCAGGGCTAATGGGGACAAATGTGGGGCAACAGAGACTTATGGAACCAAGGAGGTTCCAGAATGCTCTGGGGAATATATCCTCTTGGGTTCGATAACTGTTCGCTCAATGACCTTGTAACACTCTGGAATTCTGTGCTGACTGAGGCCATCGACCGTACAGGTCCTAGGCATCTGCTCCCGAATCACCAACATCACGGGCCCCTGGTATACAGAGGACCTGCGGCAGATAAAGTGGGAAGGGTGGCAGTTGGAGTGACGGTGGTGCCATTCTCGTACTGAAGTGGACCGATTGTGATGAAGAGTCAGTTCGTGTACCTATGCTGTGGCTGTGAGGAAAGAAAGATTTCTTTGCTGCCCTCATAGCATCCATGAAGTCACATCTAGCGGAACCTTTCCAGGTGGTGAGGGGGCTGGTCAGTCTGGCCTCTGTCTGCCTGGAATCAGAACCATCTGGGACTCACTGGGACTTGTTTGCAGACTTTTGGGGGGATAAAATCACTCATATTCATCACAGTTTTTATGCCGCATTTTTGACAGTGAGTCTGAGGTAATTGAACACCCATCCTGTCTGGTTTTATAGGATCAATTCCAATGCATGCCATCCTCTGATGTTGAGGATGTGTTTGGGGCTGTTTGGGTCACTTATTGTGAACTGGACCTATGCCCGTTCTGGCTGGTCAAGGCCAGCCAGGAGATGTTGGTGCTGTTGCTAGCGGGGATAGGAGGTGGTGGTGTGGCCTCTGCTCAAAAAATATCACTTAATGTTGATACCCTGACCAACAATCAGCCAGTCTCTAACCTTCCCTTTTTAGGAAAGGTTATTGAGGGGGTAGTGGCGCATCAGCTTCGGGGACATCTGGACTGGATCAGTTTCCTTGACCCCTTGCAGTCTGGCTTTCATCCGGGTTATGGCACTGAGACTGCACTTGTGGCCTTGGTCGACGACCTCTCTTGTGAGCTGGACCAGGGCCGTTTGACCCTGTTGATCCTATTAGACCTTTAAATGCTTATGATACCATTGACCACAAGTTATTGGTGACTCAGCTGTGGGACCAAGTCGGAGTGAGTATCGTTCTTGAATAGTTCTACTCTTTTCTGGCTGGGAGAACTCAATGTGTGGTGCTGGGTGATTGTTCATCTCCCCAGGACCTCACGTGTGGAGTCCTGCAAGGTTCCATCTTATCTCTTCTCCTGTTCAACATGTACATGCAGTCGTTGGGAGAGGTCATCAGAGGGTTTGGTGTATGGTGTCATCAATATGCTGATGACACCCAACTGTACCTCTCTTTTTCAGCTGACTCAGGGCCAGCAGTCTCGGTGCTCACCCGGTGTTTGTCACCCGTGGGGGATTGGATGAGGGCAAGCCACCTGAAGTTGAATCCTGACAAGACGGAAGTTATGCTTGTGGGGGATGCTGGGGGAGTGGTGGACCCCATCATAGATGGGGTCTGCCCTCTGCTGGTGTCCCAGGTCCGTAGTCTGGGGGTGCTCCTGAACCCACAGCTCCGGCTGGATGTCCAGGTGGCAGCTGTGGCGAAGGGCACATTTTGCCAATTACATCTGGTACAACAGCTTAAGCCATATGTCTTGGATGCGGACCTGGCCACTATGATCCATGCTTTTATCACCTCAAGATTAGATTATTGTAATGCACTCTACATGGGGCTACCCCGGTGATGGTTCAGAAACTGCAGCTGGTGCAGAATGCAGTGGCCCGACTCCTTAGGGGGATGGGTCATCGCGAGAACATTACACCAGTGCTTCATCCTCTGCACTGGCTGCCAATAGTTTTCCGGGCCCAATTCAAGGTGTTGGTATTGACCTTTAATGCCCTAAACAGCCTGGTCCCCACCTATTTGAGGGATTACCTCACTCCCTGGGTTCTGGATCGACCCCTGCGATCAGCCAGGGGTGCCCTCCTTGAGGTCCCCCGGGTTTCCTGGGTGGCGACGATGAGGAGGGTGTTCTCGGCGGCCACACCACAGCTGTGGAACTCACACCCAGTGCAGGTCCACCTGGCCCCAACCTCCCCTCTTTCTGATGACATTGTAAGACCTGACTATTCCACCAGGCCTTTAGTGAGGGTGAGGGTGAGGGGTTTGGTGGGTATGGGGGGGATATTTTTATTCTCTTTGTTTTTAGGTTTACTATTGGTTGTTTTAAATGTTTTTATGCTGCTGTATTTTAAAATGTTGTAGGCGACCCCACGCTGCGAAGGCAGGAGGGGGCGACATAAAAATCTAATAAAATTAATAAATAAAATAAACATCTCATGTGTTAACATCCTTAATGTGTTCTGTGTATAAACACAAAGCTTAAACTAGCAGCAATGTGAAGAAGGGGAAAGCCCATACAAGCCAGGGGCAAGCCGAAAACCCAAGAAGAGTACTCAGGACAAGAGAGGAATTGGGGGAAGCAAAGGGTCAATACAACAAACATCAACGGTCCAAGAAACAACACCACAACCCTCCACCCCCAGGTACACACCCAACTCAAGCCCTCCCCAAATTTACCCACCTTTGATGCCCTGTGGCCAACAACTAGGTAGGCTAGGCCAGCTCAGAATCCTCAAAGTCCACTCCACTGGGCAGAGCCAGAGATGAGAGCAATGTGGCAACAACAGCAAAATGACAGAGAGCAGAGTTGTGCAATGTGGCACACACAGAGCAACAAACGCTCCCTCCTCAAGCTGCTAGTGTAACTGAGGAGGGGGAAATCCCTCTTATTTGCCCCAGACTCTTACCATATCAGTGTGCCCTGCTGGCTGATTGCCAGATAGATATGGCTGGCACTTGACCAGCAGAGAGATCATCTTCCCATCTCCCAACCTCCCTTTCCCCATTTCTGTCACCAGCCATTACAGGAGACTCAATTTCATTTGCTGGATTCTTTAAATTTGAAAAAGGGTGCCAAAGCCCCTGTGCCAGCTAACGTGAGAGAACCGATATGCTGATATATGGCACATCGGTTCTTTCGCCAGAATTGGGTTAATCAGATTAATCCGATTACAATATAAATTGGGGAAATTGAATTAATCCGACTCCGATTTCCCCATCCCTAGAAGTAAAATATTAAGCTGTAGTAGTGGTAGGGAGAGAGCAGAGTGATAGGCCAAGGTGCAGCATCAATCTCCTTCTCTACTCCCACCCCTGCAGCCATCTCAGGCCACTGAATTTCTTCAATATTCTAAGGGCAAGCAGGTCTTAGAAACATGATGATGATGTCAGAAGAGGAATGCTGCTAATCACTGGTCTAGCAGCAGCTATAGTAAGTGGAACATGTGCAGCCGCACTGGCCCTATGTGCCTAGGGAGCCCACATGCATGTAGAATACATATGCACACTGGAGTGGAATGCCCCAAAGGGGGCCCTTTCCATTTGCTGCACCAGCACCCATTACCACCTAACTACACCCCTGCTGCTGATTTGTGCTACAGCCAGCTCTCTGGTGATCTGCGTTTCCACTAGCCTGGGTTTGCAGCTGGGGAAGCCCATTTTATTTGTTTTATAATATAGTGTATTATATCTGTACATCATCCTCTCTAGACCTCTCATGTGGAGTCCCGCAGGGTTCCATTCTGTCCCCTCTCTTGTTCAGTGTGTATATGAAACTACTTGGGGAGGTCGTGCGCAGGTGGGGTGTGTGTGTGTGTGTGTCGTTGTACCCAATATGCAGATGACACCCAGCTGTACTTATCTTTTTCAACTGACCCAGGCCTTGCTGTCTCCTTGCTGTCCCGGTGTCTGGCTGCTGTGGGGGACTGGATGAAGTCGAGACGATTGAAACTAAACCTGACAAGACAGAATTCATGCTGGTAGGGGGAGTCGGTGATCTGGGAGAGGGGAATGCCCCCATCATTGGGGGTGTTAGCCCTCCCTTGGTTCTATCTGTGTGGAGCTTGGGGGTGCTCCTGGATTCATAGCTGTGCCTGGACTCCCATGTGTCAGCTGTGGCCAGGGCCACCTTTCGCCAATTACATCTGGTGAAGAGGGTCTTCCCATATGTCTTGGACACCTACCTTGCCACAGTTATCCATAGATTTGTGATCTCAAGACTGGATTATTGCAATGCACTCTACATTACTGGATTATTGCAATGGCTGTCTATGATGACGGTACGGAAGCTACAGTTGGTGCAAAATGCGATGGCCCACATACTTACTGGGACAGGCCGCAGGAAGCACATACAACCAGTGCTCCAAGCATTGCACTGGCTGCCTATTGTCTTCCAGGCCCAATTCAACGTGCTAGTTTTGACCTTTAAAGCCCTTCATGGCTTGTGCCCTGCTTACCTGAAAGATTGCCTCACACCCCTTGGGATCTGGGGAGGCTTTTGCGGTCATCTGGGGGCGCCCTCCTGGAGGTCCTGGCAGACATTCTCGGTGGCCTCCTCATCGCTGTGGAATGCCCTTCCAGTGGAGGTTCACCTCAGCCCAGATCTCTTGACTTTCTGGCGAAACTGTAAGACCTGGCTCTTCTGTCAGCCATTTGGTGGGGAGAGGGGGAGTGTGGGATGGATTAAGTAGGCTCCGGGAGGTTGTGTTTTTTCCGCAGATAGGGATTAGTTTTATACTGCTTCTTGGGATTTTATGATTGTTGTATTTATGTATATTTATATTTTGTATAATGTATTGTTGTTTTTGCTGCATTTGTGTTCGCCGCCCCCCTGACTCATCTGCATGTGAGAGGGGCAGGGTATAAATTGAAGAAAATAAATAAATACATTATATTTATTTACATTATATTGTATTGTATGGATATGTTTGACGGTAAGCTGCCTTGAGCTTCCAGAGACAGATACTGGCAGGATAGAAATAAATAAATAAATATTTCATGCAGACCTCCTGATTTTATACTGTGTATATTATTAGCCAAATTTTGCATATGGTAAACGATTTAAAGAAAACAATGCTGTTTTATTCTTTTCCATGACTGAAACGGAAACAGATTTATGGATGACCAGCTGAATAAATTAAGCCTGTTGCAATCAATAGTATTAGTGCAAGCTCAGGACTTCGCAAGTTACTCATAGCCTGATCAGGTGCCACTTCAGTTACAATAAATTAAGCTTGTTGAGAAGGATCAAAGATGAGAACCGAAGTGGACTGAACTGTAATTGAAATAAAGGCAGGCTGTGGCATCTCCAGGATAATAGGAAGACTTCTGTATGCAAAATGTAAATGCCTGTTGTTCGGTACGCTGCCATATGTCCACTGCAATTTGTGGACATATGGACAGAGGATGCTCTCAACTGTAATGCATATAGCAGGGACCAAAATAAAGCAGGAGCAAAAGGCTAAAATCATGAACACTGTTTAGAGGGCAAATGAAATGTTTGTTGTACCAAAAATATGGGTGTATTAATAAATAGTTGTGGAGAGTAGTCTGACGCTAGTTGGTAGTAAACTGCTTGTTAGTGCTTAGAGAAGTTCTACTTTGGGGAAAATAATGTTTCCAGTCCTTTAACTAAACTCATGGTACCAGTCTTTTTAATTGTTGTTTTTATTTATATTGCACCTGCAACGTGCTTGGGACTGAACAGTCATGATTAGAGGCAGGTTCCTGTAAAATTTAGACTGGCCAAAGAAAGGAGACTGCTGTGTCTGCACTGTCACTCACTCGTTCACAGAATGTAATCCTAAAAACTACTGTCAGGTAAAGTTGGGAAAAACTTACAGCAAAGTGAAAACTTGTAGCAAATATATTTGCGGCAAAGTGAAACCGTTCCAAGCCTTGCAGTGTTTTGCTTTGCTTTGATATCTCTGTAAAAACGACGGTAGCTCCTTAAACTCTACAGAGAAGATGTCAGGAGGCGCCCGGTCCGCCCGCAGCATGCAAGCGGCTGCAAGAGCAGACAGTGGGATGGCTGTGGCAGCCAGGAGGCGGAGCTACGCTCAGTGCAGGGCTCAGGGAAAGAACACGCCCCAATGCAATCCCCATCAGACGAAACAGCTGTGAGCTCTGACCCCGCCCCTAACGCAACAGTGTGGCCAGGGACTGAGGCCTATATAAGACACCAGCGGGGTCTGTAGACCCTGCCGGTAATCGTTGGTGAGAGGCTGGCCCCTGGTTGCTTGGAGTTTTCCTTGGATCATTGTACCTTGAGTGAGAGAGAGAGTTCGTGTTGAGAGTGTCTGGATTCCTGTGTTTACCTTCCCTTCCCCTTGACTGAATCAGTGGTGAGTGTGCGTTAGTGAGTGTTTCCTAGTCTCTGTGTTTGTCTTGTCTTGTTGGAGTATAAGCGGTATCATCCCCGTGAAGTTCCCTGCCCCTATACCTGATCCCTTTCATTGGTCCCAGTGGTGAAATCCTTGCATATCTAGAGTGAGTGTCCTTTCCCTCCCCACTTGCACCCCGGTTCCCCCCTGTTCCCCTTCCCTTTTCCCCTGGATCCTCCCTTCCCTTCCTCACTAAACTTCACCTTGTCCTGGGCCCTGAGTATCCCCCTGAGTGCCTGGAACCCTGGTATATTGTCTTCCTTCCCCTTGGGGCAATTGGCTCACTGTCTCAGTCCCTATGATGAAAAGGGTTGCCTTCTGAGTAAGAGGGAAAGCCAACCCTACAACCTGAGGGACTATATTTCTTTCCTAACGAGAATTGTTCCAGAGATTGAGCCGCCCCTTTTCTTACTATCCTTGAATCCTCGTGTGTGCTCCCTTCTTCCCCTTTACACCTTACCCTCTCCTTCCCCTTTCCCTACTCACCGTGACAGAAGACAAGGCTGAAGGCATTAAGGTCTGTACCAAATTTGACTCTGTCTTGTCTAACCCACCTCCACAATAATCAAAGGGGAAGGTGATGGTCTAAATCAAAAGCGCTGCCATGACCTCAGTGCACTGCTCACTGTAGCTGACTATTCCATTGATGAGAATTTAAAACTAAAATAGGTAAGTAAGGTTACATGTACTTTAAAAGAATGGCAAAGCGGTTTCCTAGTTAAAAATTAGTACCTGCCATTATTGTGCCACTTCATGACATTATTTTAAATGGGCGCTTTAAAATTTCCATATTACTTTGAAAATGATACTGGAGAATGACACCAAGTTAGGGAAGGACAAAGTGATTTTTATGTCAGATAGGAGTCATTCTTTGAATATTAAGCACACTGGAGAGATCTGCTGCCGTTAATGTGTTCGCAATAACTTGCTTCCATAGGAGAGACCCAGATTTCTCCCCCAGAGAGATTAATCTCCTCATAGATGAGTCATTCGAGCATGAAGAAATATTCTTTGGACATGGTGCTCTAAATGGAAGCCCATACATCAAACGATGATGGCATATTATATTGAGACATTTATAGGATTGGGACATGCCAGCTGGGATGTGCACGTTTAAGGCAATTTTTAAAAGAGAGAGAAAGATTTAAGGTGGATCTGCATAGAAAAAAACAACTTTCCATTGACATGGCATATGGGAAAAGATCGATTTCTCAACTAGGTAGGTTTCTAAGGATGGTTGAGTAATCTTTTATATGGAAATGTTTACTTGGATTTCTCTCTTATCTGCTTTGAAGTACACACTCTGATATCTATGATTTCAGAGTGATATCTGATATCTATGATATCAATAATAAGAATTGTGTTTCTTGGGGGATTTGTACAATGGGATTGCTTTATTTCCAAATTTCATATTGATGGACCACCTTAGATAACTTTTCACATTGTTATGTTAATTATGATTGTTCATATTGACAATTTTGAACATTCTTGCAAGGCAGTGAACAACTGAAATCTGACAATCATTTCCAGAATAAAGGTTTGAGTGATCACTGGCTGCAGTTTACAAGAATGTTAATGGTGAAGCAAACACTTCAGCAATCTGTCACACTGTCAGCGTAGTGAATAGGAAAGAAATCAAGTGCAGTATAACTTCTTTTATCTGGACCCCTTGGGAGGTAAAACTTTTTATACTGGATATGCAGGATCCAGATATGGGGCATTACAGTAAATTGTAAATGGTATCTCGACGTTTGCCATTAGAAAATACTTGGTTGACTGCATCCAGAGTAAGTCTCAGCAGTCCAAGGAATTGCTTTTATTATTTATTAAACGATTGATTGAATGTGTATCCTGTCCTATTTCAAGGGTGTCTCGCATAAAAACAACACATGAAATAGAGAGAAATAAAAACATAAAATGACTGTAAAATAAAAATCAGTATAAAAATACCCTCTTCCCCAAACCCCCCAAATTGTCTCCACACACAAAACTATCTCTTACCCACCATATGCCTAGCCAAATAGGTATTATTATTATTATTAGGTCTTATTATCTCTTACCCACCATATGCCTAGCCAAATAGGTATTATTATTATTATTAGGTCTTATTATGGGTTGCCTGTGGACTGATGGACAATTCCCTATCATTTAATCAAAGGCCCTTTTCACATGGATCTCGGAGGAGCTGTGGTGTGAGGGGGGATGGGTGGAGGTCACAGCACGTGGGCGGTCCATCACACAGCCGCCCACCCAACTCCATGCACCTCCACCCATCTCCACACATAGAGACACCTCCGTTTTCCCCAATGCCTCTATGCATGGGGGATTGGGGGAGATGGATGAATCGCCACCGGTGGTCACATGGACACCTTCCTTCACCCCATCACACACATGGGTGGGGTGGGGGGCGTCTGTTTAAAAAGGGCCATACACCCTGCATCTGGCAGTTCTGTACATATAGGTGCTGTGAGCAGGTGCAGCATAGGATGGCATACACTTTTAGACAGTTATTATGTCAGGTGGGTTCTACCTCTGGACCATGGTAGTCCATATATACTTCTGGACCAGGGACCAGAATTCCACTTGTGGTATCAAGTAAAAAAAAATGTTGCTTTTTATAAGTACATACAATGATAGCAAATAAACTTCAGCAAAATACTACCCCATGCTCTAGGACTGTATTGCTAGCGAAGAAATTAATGCATTGATAAATGCATCCTAGCTGGGATATTTCACAAGGAATTTATGCTGTTGCTAACTTAATCTTGGGAGTATTTAACTTTAAAAATATTGCCTATTTATGACATGAATTTTTTTTTCAGTAAACTGTTAGTCAGATAAGCTTCCCACTCAGGATATTTTGCTGTACCTCATTTGCCTGGCAGGAAATCTGAATTCTAAGAACATTTCAAAGTATGTTTAATGGGCGGTTGTGAAACATTTTCAATTTGAAATTCCACTTACCTATATCGGGAAAACTCTTTTCTCAATAAAATATTTCATTTTAAATTCACACATGCCTTGGAAATGCATTATATTTTGGTACATGATATACAGTAAGGAGAAATCATACATATTTTATGGGCAACATGTATTGAATTTGTAATATGTGTCTGATAATGACTTTGTACTAAGCTCCCATTCCTCTGCAGTTGTAATGTAATTTCTGGCCAGGCTTGAGCTTCACAGAGGCTGCTTTAGTGGTACTTACTTACTTACTTACACAGTTGTGGGAAACCTATAAATCTGACTTGAGACTCCAACCAGACTTCTATATACTGGGGAGAAAAATGATACTCGAGATAGAAATAGAATCCAGGAGGGTTTCCTTTTTTTCCTTTTGTGGGTGGAATGGGGTTAACATCTTCCTGTTAAAATACTCTCTACTTTTAATTGTTTGAGACACCATTTGGCCTTCAGAACATTTTTGTTTAAATATATTGGAGCGGGGAGGGAGAAGGCTCACTCCCCTCCCTACTCTACATGGTTTTGCCAAGCAAATAGCATTATTTAATGATTTCAACAGACTGTGTTTGGGGCAAGTGTTGGGCTGACATAAGGAGAAGAAATTATTAGACTTTGGTTTCAGCAAAGAACATAAGGGAATAAATGCAATGCAAGTCTGCTATCCTGTGTAAGTACTGCATGAAATGGAGGCTTTGCAGTAGCAGGGAGGTAGGGCATTGTCATGTAGGGTATCAGGATAAAGAAGACAGAGAGCTAAGAGTTATACTTTTTCCCACAGGATGCTTATCAGACATTGACCTTTTGGCAGAATGTCATTAAGTATTTTACACCAATGTCTTTCTTTCTTCCACAGCCCTTATGAAACCCATACAGCACGGGGATTTGGGTTAGCAGTAGTAGATCTCCATTTTAGCAGAACTCCATCAACAGAGCTAACATTTTCACTTATTAATCAACATAAAATTCCTGGTTGATAGTGATGACACTTTTAATGTACCCTTTCATTTTTTAATTTTTTTTTTAAAGTTCTGTTTTTTTAAAATTTCTTTTTGAAGATAAGGCTTCATTTTAATTTGAGCTGAAATAAATGGTGCTTTTTAAATGTGCAAATTTAGTTCAGGCATTTGTTGAAACACACAAATATCCAAATTTGAATTTGCACCTGCTACAGTGTGTGCAAACTCATTTGTTATCTGTTTGTTCATTGTTAATTTGTTCTCCCATTTAGCATTTTGGTACATCATGTGACACAGGTTAACCTGATGTTCACCTCTCCCTTGTCTGTCATCAGTCAATCATCAATCATCAACAACAACAACACATTTTAAAAAGAATGGCAAAACAATGATCAAACAATAAATTAATGAATGAAGTTTCCAGTCCTTGATAACAAATTTGATCCAACCTGTGACTAACTTGCATGGTCTGGAGCCCTTTGGGGGTTGGGTGCAGCTGGGGGCATGGTTGGGGAAGGAATAACTGCCCTGGTCCCTGCTAGGAACTCATTGACCCTCCTCTCCCCCCACCCCCCAGGTATTTCTGCATGGTCTGCAGCCCTTGGGCACCAGCCAAAGGGCTACACCAAAGGGTGTTGGTCGTTGCTGGGGCTGTTGGCGGGTTGTGGCAGCCATAGACAACAACAAAGCAGTTCTCATTGGTGCAATATCTGGGGGCGGGAAACTTTATTTTTCATTTTGTATTTTTAGTTTGTGTTTTAAATGGGTACTGGGGGGGATGAGTTGTGTGGGTGTTGTGGGTGGAGGGTTGGGGGATTAGGTTAGGGAAGAAAGAGTCAACCCCTCTGGTGAGGGGGTGGGTCTGGGGGTGGGGGGGTAGGGCCTCCCTGTGAGAGGGGGGCACTTCCCAAATGGTAGCGGGGGGGACCCTCTGTGAGATAGAGAGTTCCAGGAGGGGAAGGAAAGGGAGAATGGGGAGTGTAGGAGGGGGATGGGCCTTTCCCCCCAGTGAGATGGGGGGACAGTGCCCAAATGACAGGGAAGGAGAACTCCCTGTGAGGGAGGGAGATCCAGGAAGAGGGGTGGGGGGATGGCGGAGAAAAGGGGAGGGATTTTTGGGGAGAAGGGAGGGGGGAGATCTTTGAGGGTTCTGGGGGAGCAGCCACTAGTTGGGGGTCAGGGCGGTGTGGATTGGGAGGGAGGAGTGGCAATAGGGGTGGTTCAGGTACGAGGATGGGATGGTCCACGGGGGTGTGTGGTTCGAGCTCCCAGGGGACCTAGGTTCCTTGTGGAGATTGAAAGAGCCCC
>QEPC01012389.1:4877291-4898264 GCA_003113815.1 Sphenodon punctatus
CACGTTGAGCCGCAGGGCCCCGCCCCTCCCCCGATTTCCCGCTGGGATCAGCTGGCACATCTGTTGGACGTGCCAGTTTGATCCCGGCGGGGGATCAATGGGTGTTTCCACAACGGGGCCAATACAGGCCCCGTCACATCTGAAAATACCCATAGTTGATGGGTGGCCATGCGTGGTTGAATTTCATTTTAAAATGGCCCAAGTAATAGGCCCCTGTCTGTGTGGGTATATTTGCTTTAGTGTCCACCTACCAGACTCCTCCCCCATCCCTACCTGGATCGGTTTCCAATGTTGCATTTCACATCCTCTATCCATTAAGCAAAATCCAGAGAACTAATATGGGACACTGCCCCTTCCCTAAGTCCAAGCGATCTCTAGCAGTGAAGCATGATAGGTGCTAGTGTTCTGTACCGGTGTGCTACATTTTCCCTGGCCTCCCCCCTCAGGTCACCACTGCTTGTCAGTGCACAGTCAATGAGACATACACAAAGTGGACACTGTGAAATGCCTTGTGCTGCATGTGTGTCTCTATGTGCCTGCGAGCCCAATTACCCCCTGCCCTCTCCCTTCACACACACACACATCCACCACCATAATAAATGGCACACTACCAGGTTGGTGCACATTTGCCCGCACTCACCTGTACAATGATCTCTGCATCTTTCAGCATCCTACCGTGTGTGGTGGGTGAGTGGGTACTGTGTGGTGACTATGCATTTGGGGAACTTGACCATCTAATAGGTGGCCAGGTGAACACACACTCGTTTATAGTTATTGTGCTGTTTGATAACACCGTAGGCCTCTGATCTGCGAAGCACTTGCACCAATGAGATGAGAAACACAGGTGCAAAATGGTTTGAGGATCAGGCTGCCATTCTTCCCTGTTCCTCATGTGAGAAATGGGGATAATATACTTCCTTGCCTTGTTAGGGACTATATAAAAATACCTTAGACAGAAAGAGGTTATTTCAAGCACCTTGTTTTGTATCTCTGATTTTAATTATGCAATGTAAACTGTGGATGATGATCATTGATAATGTTCAGCTCACACACTTTTGTAACGCATCTTGAGATCTGCAGATGAAATAACAATGCATTGTCGTTACTTATTCCATTTTACAGTTGTGAAAACAGAGACACAACATGGTTGAATGGCCCAGGTGTGCCACAGTTTAGATATATGGAGTCCATCCTAAAGGCTTGACTGCATTTCCCATCTGATTGCTTTTCCATATAAGAATATCTAGCAATAGTCATTTTACGGCAGTAATTTTAGGATACTGTATGCTGGGGAAATGTAAGTGTGATATTTTCTGTGCTGCTGCTGCACAGTTACATTAACTAGGATACTATTTATTGACAGAAGTAATATAAACTCTCAGACAACAGTATGGACTGGAAAGTTTATGAAACAACTTCTCCTGTGGATATGCTGCTCCAAAGTAGCCAGAATAGGATACATTATTACATAGACTGATAGTTTAAGTCAATATGCCTAAACCAGTGGAGGAAAGCACGTAAGACAAAGCAACACAAAACAAAGACCTTTGTGCTGCAGTAAAGAACGTAAGAAGTGCCACATTGGGTCAAATGAATGGTCCACCTATCCCAGCTTCCTGTCTCCAACAGCAGCAACCTCAGTTGCTTTAGAGAAGTGCTCAGCAAGCCATAATAAAGTGATGCATTTGCTCCCAGAGCCTGACAATCAAAGGTTATGCCTCCCCAGCCAACTTCACTAGAAGCCATTTCTGGACGTATCATTTAAAAACATACCAATTTTTTTTTAAAATCAGTTATGCTATTCTCCTTCAAAAAGCATTTTCTGACAAGGTCTATTGTTAGTTCCCTTACAAGATTCCCATTATGGAAGGTGCTATTTTGAAAATGTGGATTGCAGGTGTTGCAGTTATCCCTCAACTCCAAACCCTTACAGGGATTTCCATGGCACCAGCAGCAGGGGTGATAATGGGTGTTTTTACACACACATTTCTCCTGGATGTTTGCTGTTACATCCTGAACTTTCTGTGTGTCTAAATCACTCACTCAGATTTTAAACACCTGGATCTTTGAACTTCTGCGTGAAACATCTCCCAGAACTTTTGTGTGTAAAAGGTTCTCCTGGTAAATGGCTTTGCTCCAGGCAGTTGTGGTAACTTGGTTTCCATGGCAGCCTATCACATCTACAGCTGCAGCTACTTTAGGATGCCTCGGGGCAGTGTTTGTGTGAATAATGCATCCAGGAACTGAGTCAGGGCATTGTGTGTGTGAAAAATGCATCCAGAACTTACTTGTGGACTTGTAAACCCAGAAGATTTAAACATCTGGAACTTTAACGTGTGTGTAAAAATGCCCCATGATCTACTAGCCCAGAAAATTTGGAACCCACTGGTCCAGTCAACAGCCTCAAATGCATGTTCTGAAGCTAGTAAATGGAACAAGATGACAGAACAGGGTGTGCCTGATTAGGCTGAGGATACTTCAGGGAAGATGCAACAGGAACAAACCTAACTGATAGAGCTCTCTGTAGGAGACCTTGAGCTTTAGAGGAAGGGTGGGATATAAGTATAATAAAATAAATATTGTCCCCCACACTCCTATGCACTCTCCTAGTACATTTGTGAAAATCCCCTCATACATAATACTTATTTGGAACTTCCAAAACAAAGCCAGACATAAACAGATGTGATCAGCTGCAAGTGTTTTGTTGTTCTCTATATTCCCAGGTCTCTCTCCAGAATTTCTGAAGGATCAGGCTGAGGCAAGGGCTGGGGCATATGGCTGAAGGAGGACTGTTACTAGAGCCTCTCTGACAAAATACAGCTTGACTAGTTTCATTTGTCCCACACCCCGAAAGGAAGACACTGACACCATTATTTGGGTTAAACTGGGTCGCACCAAACCTTTATTAAAACTTAGTCAGGTAGGGAGGGGGCTATGCCCTTTCAAGTCCTGCAACCTTAACTATTAACTCATTAATAATTAGTAATAATCTTAAGCGGTCTGATGTTCCTCAGTACCGCAACAATGCTAACTATAGCTGCTGCAATGTCACACCTGTCCGGCCGCCCCCAGCCGGATCAGAAGGCCCTATGCCAACTGTGACCCTAAGAAGGAGCGAGGAGATACTCCCCCGTGCCCTGGACTGCCTCTGTCCTAAGGCAGGGGTTGTCTCCCTCATCCTGGCTCTGAAGTGACGCTGGCCGGACAACCTCTAGCCTTCACTCAGAGCCCACCTCTTAAGGAGATGACTTGGCAGCAGACTATCTCTATTTCTAACCTAACTACTTCGCAGGACCCCTGCCACTAGAAACTGCCAGCTTCTGCTTGGCTAGTCTCGCTCCCCCCCCCGCCCCCAACCGACCTCTCAATTATCTGGTTCAGCTGTTTTTGGAGGGCCTTGAGATAGATCTCGAGCTCTACATCTGACAGGTGTACGCCATCAACCCTGTACAGCTCTGGCCTATTAAATTTGATCTCCGGGTGACTAATTACCAGACCCCCCCAGTTCAAGTACCAATTTCCCGATCTCTTTGTTGACCTTTCTCCTAGCTCTATCAACCCTGCTCGGGCGCACGGCATTTCTCCAGTTTATGCGCTCAAGTGTTTCAGACCATACGAAGACTGTTCCTGGGAGAATACTTCTTGCTGTATCCAAATCCCTCTTGATTTCGGTGACCAGGTGTAAACCTGTGTCAACCGGCAGGTTGTTTTCTCCCAGGTGGATTACCAGTATGTCTGGATGCGGCTGCGATGCTAACGAGTGGATTAATGGCAGGAACTGGGCCTGCTTCATCCCACTCCGGCCTTCCCACGACACCTCTGCCAGATGGCCCAGTCCCAGCTGGGTCTCCCAGTATAAGCTTCCTGCTAGTCTCCCAGCCCAGTAGACAATACTGTGACCCGCTATGATGATTCGCTGCTGCTGGCCAGGCAGCTCACTTCCTACAAAAACCACAACATTTGTTAACCAAAATTTCTGTCCCCAGGGGTCGCTGGCCCTTCTTACTCAACTAAGGGGCCCTTTCTTATAACTGCACCTTTCTGACATAGGAGCGATAAGCTCCTGACTTCCAGCGACCTATCACTTTTACTTGCTGCTTGGATAATCTGGCAACAGCTGCGCAACTAGCCGCACCAATCTGAAAGGAGTGGGGACCAAAGTCCTGCATTGACAAGTCCAGTCTTTTCAACGCTTTCCTCAATACTGCTGAAAATTGGTACCTGGTCACTTTCGTACCATTTTCGTGTATGAACAACTGGCCCTTGCTTCTCGGCAGCATCACCAAATATTCTTCCAGTGCTTTCACTGGGCAAAGGTCTGCCTCCTCTATCCTAGCCAACTTTATTAACTGTCCCCTTCTAAGGTGATCTGTTTTGGATCCCTGCATCACTATGGACATTCCTTCTATCCCCACCTGGATGTCCTCTATGCACAACACAGGTCCCCCTGTATTGCGAGCCGAGGCAGTTTCTAATTCTCCCACCCAGAAGGCACCGAAAAAGGCCAATTTAAATAACGCTTGAAATAACCGAGTTTCAAACGCCGAAAAACACACCCCTTGAAGTTGTTGGGACATGCCTTGCAGTATCACCGGTGTGATGGGTTGTCTACTATCACCAGCCCTCGGGGACTCCCGTTCCCAACCTTCTATCATCTTCCTCATAACCACACACACACCCCGGTTAGGAGATTGAAAGCCGGCCAGCTTATTATAAAAAGTCAGAGCTGCCAGTTTCCTGGAGATAGTGCCTGGTGTTCTCAGGCTTATTGCAAACTGTAAAGTTTGAGCCTCCTTAATTGGGAATTGTGTCCCCCACCCTTTTTCCCTCCTAAATTCTTGGAACTCTGCCAAAGCCTGGAGGTAAGCTGCTCTCGTGCGCGGAGCAAGTGATCCTTGCACTGCTTGGAACATTGTCACAGTCCAATGTTCCAAATCCCCTCGGGCAACTCCTCCGGTTCGATCCTGGCTCCCGGTGCCAACTGCCTGAATTGCTCCATCTGTTGGCGAGAGAGCGCGTTGGCTATGCCGTTGCTAACACCTTGCACATGTCTGGCTGTGAACAATATCTTGTTCGACAGGCATTGCCACACGAACCCTCTCACCAAACCCATCACCCTTTTGGAGTGGGATGATAATGAGTTCATCACGTGCACCACCACGAGGTTGTCGCGCCAGAACAAAATTGTCTTGTTCGCGAACTCCCTCTCCCATATGTGTACTGCGACCACTATGGGGAACAGTTCTAAATAAGTCAGATCTCGGATCCAACCCTCTTGCACCCACTTTATTGGCCACAGGGCTGAACACCATCTCCCTGCCCAATAAAGACTAAACCCCATGGATCCTGCTGAGTCAGATTGGACTTGCATCTCTGCCTCCATTAGCCACCTCTGCCACCATATGCTTATTCCATTAAAATTCCGCAGGAAGTGGAGCCAAGTCCGAAGGTCATCCCGCATGTCGGCAGAGATTCTAATGTGGCAGTGCCCGGGTTGATTAGACCCGACCTTCTCATATAGCCTGGATAGGAAAGTGCACCCCAGCACCACTACTCGGCACGTGAAACTGAGGCTCCCCGTCAGGGCCTGAAGTTGCCTGACTGTTGCTTTGGGGCGCCCCAACATCGCTTCGATGTCCCTAATCAAAGCAACCAGCTTCTCGACCGGCAGTCGGGACACTTACTGCTCAGTGTCTAACTCAACCCCGAGGAATGTTAGCACTTATGTTGGTCCCACTGTTTTTTCAGGGGTCAGGGGGACCCCTAGCTCCCCCGCCATCACCTGAAATTCCTCAAGGGTTTTTCTGCACTCTGCTGTCCCCCTTTTCCCCAAGAACAAAAAATCATCAATACAATGCAAAATATATTGAGATTTCGTTCTTTTCCTAGCCAGCCATTCCAGTAGGGAGCTAAAACGCTCAAAGGCTGAGCAAGATATGGAACACCCCATGGGCATTGCCTTATCATAGAAATACTGGCCTCCAAATTGGAACCCGAGTAGCTTGAAGCTGTCGGGGTGAACTGGCAGCAAGCAAAATGCAGATTTAATGTCGTATTTCGCCAGCAGGGCCCCTTTGCCACATTCCTTCGCTATCTCTATCGCCACATCGAATGACGCATATCGAACAGAGCACAGCTTGGGAGGGATGGCATCATTCACTGATCTTCCCTTGGGATGAGAGAGGTGATGTATGAGCCGGAACTCTCCTTCCTGCTTCTTGGGCACAATGTCCAATGGTGATATGTGCAATTCAGGGAAGGGTAAGAACCCGAAGGGGCCCGCAATACGGCCCTATTCGAGCTCCTTACGAAGCTTGGCGGTTACCAATTTCTCCCTCCCTTCCACTGATTGCAAGTTCTTCACCCAACTCCTAGTTGCCTCAAATTTAGCCGGGATGACAAATCCATCTCTAAATCCTTACACTACATACTCCACCTCCTCAGCCATAGGGCAGCCCACCAGGGCTCGCTGGAGCGCCCTATGATTGACCGGCGTTCGGGCCCTTTCCTCCCCCTTGAGGTTGATTGCCCCCGATCCTTTGCTTACCTTGCTGTTTCCCGTGGGAGGTACACTGCACTCTATTGCATTGAACCCCGGGGTGTCCCCCTCCGCAATGGGAGCAAGTGTGCCGAAAACGACACACGGAGCAGGTGCAACCCCCCGACCCATTGACGTCCCAACAGGTTGTTCCCCTCTGACTATTGCGGTGCCCTCCTTCCCGAAAGGGTTCATTCATTGGGGCTACCCCCCTCTGGCTAGGGTGTGTCCGCTGTCAGCCCTGTGCGTCCTGACCGCATTAGACATACACTCAAGCCATAAATCTGTTGTGTACACATCCCATCTGATCCCCGGGGTAACTGCCGCCCTCTTCCTAAAACCTTCATCATAACAGAGCCACGCCCCCGTGCTCCTGGAGTCGTATGCTCTGCGCACGATGTCTAGGTACTTGATCAATTCAGTGGCCCGCTCGGGGGCAGCATGAATCATCACACATATTAGCACTGAAAAGGCGGCGGACCAATTAGCCCAGTTCTTTTCCACCTTCGGGTGCTTGAACCTTTCGTTGTCCTTCTCCTTCTCGTTCGAGTTCAGATCCGGCACCGGTTCAGTATATAAGAGTGAGAATACGTCTACGTACTCCCCTTTCCATATTTTATCCCTGGTGTGTTGGGCCAAATGTGCCCCTATAGGTGTCCCTACCGCCGCCCAGGTGCCAGGCTCACGGGGTGTTGCTGTGGTCAAACTAACTTTTCCCTGACATGTGGTGCATGTATCTTTCTGTAACATTACCGTTGTGGCACCCAACTCCTTTTGTGTTACTGCCCCAGAGGCATTCTGACTAGTCACCTCAGCCCTTACAGTATCCTGGTCAGGCCACGGCACCCAGGACCTGACCCACCTCAGCCACGTGGCCGCTTGGGGGTCTGCCTGTGCTGGTTGTTCCATGTTCCCCGCACTTTCTTTATTCCCACACTGGCACTGCTGGCATTGCGCACACTTACGTTGCCTCTCACGACTGGGGCCTGAACCCTCATTCACTAACGGTTTCCCGCTAGGCCGGATTCGTTGCTCCACTTGCCTGGCCGCCCTTGCTTCTGTGGGAGCCTGACCGTTTGCTTGACTCCCTTCGCCTCGCACGTGCTGTCTCACCTCCTGTTGTCGCCCCTGTGTCAGGTCATCCACTTTTACCTCAAGCACTGCGAAGCGACCCATAAATGCGTTGAGGGTCTCTAGGACTGCCGCCAGGTGGTCCCCTCTTGCACGCTGTGCTGGTGGTTCCTCTCCCTCACTCGGGGCTATTTTCTTGTGAGGAGACAAAGGGTGCCTTCCCCCTCACCTGGGCGGAGGGGAAGGCCTCACCGAGGGCTGCCCGGTTTGGCCTATGGGGATCTGAGCCTCGAGGTACCCATGGCCTTGAGCACTCACGTGTGTGTGTGTGTGTGGTGATCTCCAAGTGCCACAGGGTCCCGATCCTGCTCCTCCCTGAACCTCGCTGGGGGCTGCACTGTTCTAGTGCTAGCCTTGGTTCCCGTGTTCCGTGCATCCCTCTTGGCAACTCCGGTTGCCCTCGTCCTACTGCTTCGTCAGTCTCACCCTCGTGAATCCCTTCCATCTGTCCCCCCATGGCTGCATGGCCCTGCTCTGATTCAGTAGCCTATCCTTCCACTTCCCTAACCGCCCTGCCCTCTTACAGTTCACCGGGTACCTGATCCCGGTTTGCCAGGCTGGTTTAGGTACTTTCGCAGCCGCTCATCCGGGCCTGCAAGGCTTCGAGGACCGCCTTGATCCTTTTTGACAGGGCCTTCTTAGCAGGGCCCTTGCCCTTCTTCCCCCCACTTCCTTTGGCCATGGCCTGTTCTTTCCTTGCTTTGCTTGCCCCTTGGAGGATGTGTCCCACACAGCAAGCTGGCCCCCTATGCTGGCCCTCTCAAGCTTCCCTTGAGTCCCTCTCCTCGAGCTCCTTCGCACCTTTTCTATATCCCTTCCTAGGGGCTTGCTTCCCTATTGTGGCTCACTCCTTGCCTGCCCGCAAGCCGGTTCCCCAACTAGTCCCTTACAAGCTCCCCTTGTGGCCCCCCTCGAGCCCTCACTCGGGGCTATTTTCCTGTACTTGCTGGTCCCTTCAAGCTCAGCTCACCTCGCAGCGGCTCCCTTCGAGGCCTCCTTCACCTTGCCTGCCCTGTGCAGGTTGCCTGGCTATGAAGCCAGCCGGCTCCTGTGTTGGCCCCTTAGAGCTCACATGAGCCAGAGTCCTCAAACCCTTTTGCCCCACACCCTCATTCCCACTCTCCAAGCTCTTCAAGTGAGCGCTGTCCATGCTGCACTCACATTGCTGTCTGGGCATGGAATGGCGATTCCCCGCTGAGATCCAAGATGGCAGCGGCGAAGTCCCACTTCTCGCGAGACTTCGTGCTGGGCCGCGTTGCTTTGCCGTGCGCCCCCGACTAGCCTTCCTAGCAACGTCTTGGGGAGGGACAAGAACCGCCGCCTAGCGAGCCGCTCCCCGTGCCGAGGAGGGCTGTGTGGCGACAGGGCTTTGAAATTCAGAGATTTGTCTGTTTTATTTTTTCTTACATTAAGAACATAAGAACATAAGAAGTGCAATACTGGGTCAGACCAATGGTCCATCTAGCCCAGCATCCTATCTCCAACAGTGATCAATCATGGTGGCTTGGGAGAAGCAACCAACAGGTCACAATGGGGGATCCATTCCCTGTTGTTTCTCTCAGCTCCTGTCATGTTCTCTGATCCTGTCTACATTTCATTTTCTTTTTGTGGGTGGAGATGCAACTATTTATTATTGCCTTATTCTATATTATCTACCGTAATCCTCCCGATTAGTGAGAAACTAAGTTCTATTAATAGTTTATCGGACTATTAAAAGTAACAGGCCAAATTCTGCCCTCATGTGCATCAGTCTAAATCTGAGTAACTCTCAAGCCAAAAAAATGACATAGGATTTACATAATTTTAAACGAGAGCACATGTCATCCGTGAATCTATCCTGGATTGGGCTGCCGATGGTCTGTGTATCATGAAGACCTGACTGGACGCTGAGTCAGGGCCAATTCTGGCTGACCTCGTGCTAGCTGGGTAGTCTGTGCAACATCAGCCCAGGCCAGAGGGATGGGGAGGTGGTGTAGCCATTGTTTCTAGAGAGGATTTGTCTGTTCTGAGGTTTTCAGTGCAGAATCAGACTGAGGTCAGAGTAGACGGCCTTCATCTTGTGTCGGATTTGACCCAGGACAGATTGGAAATTCTGCTGGTGTACCAAGTCCCCCATGCCCAGCAGCATCCCTGAAAGCTCTAGTGACCCTAATCTCGGGGTTTGTCTTGCGGTTCCTGAAGCTTCTCGTCTTGGGGGACTTCAACATCCACGCTGATGCCAGGTTGCATGGTGCAGAGCTGGATTTCATGGCTGCCATGGCAACCATGGGCCTGTCCCAGGTGGTGGTAGACCCAACACATGATGGAGGTCATACTCTCAACCTGTTGTTCTGCACTGGCCTGTCTCTTATACACATCTAGATGTGTATAAGAGACAGCTCTCAACCTGTTGTTCTGCACTGACCTTGAGGCGGGGGGTCCGATGATTGTTGGTGTTGCCATGGTTGGACCATTACCTCCTGCAGGCTCTTATCCTGGCATGTTCACCGGTCTGGAGGGGTGTAGGACCAATTAAGATGGAATTGAAAACTGATGGAACCCTTAGGGTTCCAAGCTGCTCTTGGGATTTACCCCCAGACCTTCGCGGCCACTCCATCGATGCCCTTATAGCCATGTGGAATGAATGCCTGGCTGGGGCTATTGATCGGGTGGCTCCTAGGCATCCACTTCCAGCGTTTCAGCACTGCAGGTCTCCATGGTTCACGGAGGCATTGTGGTGACTGAAGTACAAGGGGAGGCAGTTAGAGCAACAGTGGTGCCGTACTCGCGCTGAAGACAACCAATTGCAGCATAGACTATTTTTAAAAATCTATGCCATGGCTACACAGGTAGCAAAGAAGAATTCTTCTCTGCCATATAACATCTGTGAAATCGTTTCTGGCGGAGCTTTCTAAGGTGGTCAGGGGTTTGGTCAGTCCAGCCTGTCTCCACCTTGACCTGGAGTTTTCCGGGACCCATTGTGGCATGTTTATGGCATTCTTCACTGACAAAGTCACTCGCATTGAACATGACTTCAACTCTGTCCTTTCGGAGACAGTGACCAAGCCAGAGGTTAGAAATGTCCTGTCTGGTATAGATTTATGGGATCAATTTCAATTGGTGATGCCTGCTGAGGCAGGGGATGTGCTTGGATCTGTCAGAGCCACAACATGTGAACGTTGCCCTTGCCCATCCTCACTGATTAAGGCCATCAGGGAGATGATGGGGCCATTGCTGGTGGGGGTGATCAACACCTCTTGGGGAGGGGGCAGGGAAGATTACCAGAGTCCCTTAAAGGGGCGGTGGTCTGACCCCTTTCTCAGGAAACCATCACTTCTCTCTAATCTCCCCTTTTTAGGGAAGGTTACTGAATGGGTAGTGGCTCATCAGCTGCAAGTGTATCTAGAGTACATCAGGTTTCTAGATCCATCGTAGTTGGGCTCTCGTCCGGGGTATGGCATAGAGACTGTGCTTGTGGACTTGGTTGACAACCTGCGAGTGGAACTAGATAAGGACCGTTCGACCCTGCTAGTTCTACTTGATCTCTCAGCAGCATTTGATACAGTGAATCATGAGGTGTTGGTGACTCACCTGTGGAACCTTGCTGGAGAGGATGGAATGGTTTTGCAATGGTTCCATTCCTTCCTGGAGGGTAGATCGCAATGGGTGATCCTGGGAGATTATGTATTTTCTCCCAGAGGAACTCACATGTGGGGTCCTGCAAGGTTACATTCTGTCCCTCCTCCTATTCAATGTATATATGCAGCCTCTGGTGGAGGTTGTGTGTAGATTGAGGGTTCACTGCCATCAGTATACTGATGACATGCAACTGTACCTCTCCTTTTCATCGGATCCAGGTCCTGCAGTCTCAGTGCTTTCCTAGTGCTTGGCAGCTGTGGCAGACTGGATGAAGTAGAGTCAAGTGAAGCAGATTTTCAACAAGACAACAGTGCTGCTTAATGGCAGGTCTGGTGATCTGGGCAAGGGAGGGGGGGTTCCCATCATTGATGGGGTCCTCCCTCGCATCTCAGGTGTGGAGTCTGGGAGTCCTCCTGGATCCTCAACTACGTCTGGATCTCCAGGTGTCAGCTGTGACCAGGAGTGCCTTCTGTCAGCTACATTTGGTGAAAAGGCTCCACCCTTATATCTTGGACTTCAACCTTGCCATTATCATCCATGCATTTGTCACCGCGATGCTGGATTACTGTAATGCACTCTACTTGGGGCTGCCCATGGTGATGGTCCATAGACTGCAGCTGGTGCAGAATGTGAAGCCCATCTACTTACTGGGACGGGTCACCGGGAGCACATTACACCAGTGCTCTAGGCGCTGCACTGGCTGTCTATGGTCTTCTGGGCCTGATTCAAGGTGCTGGTTTTGACCTATAAAGCCCTTCACAGCCTGGGCTCTAGCTATCTGAGGGACTGCCTCACTTTCTGGGTCCCTATGCAGCTCCTGCGGTCATCAGGTGGCGCCCTCCTGGAGGTCCCTCATTATAGATGGGTGAGGAGCGACAGACGGGCATTCTTAGTGACTGCCCTGATACTGTGGAACTCTCTCCACGTGGAGATCCGATCCACCTCATCCCAAATCTTCTTGCATTACGCCACCAATGTAAGACATGGTTCTTCTGCCATGCATTTGTTGGTGGTGGAGGGGTTGAAGGGGTTTTTGGGAGGGGGGTTGGTTTTGTGTTTTTTCTTTGCATGATGGTATTTTATCATTTCATCATTTTGTTGTTTATATTTGATTTTGTATTTTATTTGCCTTTTATTTACATGGTGTAAGTCCTTATACCGCATCCATATGTACAATACAGTTCATCCAATCTTCAGCTTGCCTTCTTGGTTCTCCCTGTTAGGAGTTGGGGCCTTTGATAAAGTGGGGCCTCAGGCCTGCTGCACCTCTTGCCAGCCAGTTATCCTTCTGGGTTTCTGAGTGGTTTGTGGGTACCTGTTATTAAAAGTCATGCGGCCTGATTCATTCTCTGCCAACCAATTTCCTTTCTCACAGAGACCCCTGGACAGATCAATGGCCAGCTAGTTTTCAGGGTTATAGCAGACTCCCTGGCCTCCTTCTGCTTAGCATCCCTCCCAAAGGTAGACCCTTGCTGCTTCTCCGTTGCTTCTCCCTGTGAGCTTTTCAGCTCAGTCTTATGCTGTTGAGGCTCAGCTGGTTTGGAGAGCCACACCCAGATGAAGTCATTCAGTTGACCTCAGATGGCTTCATAGTTACTTAAAGGACCAGCTACTTGCTGGAGCTTGACTCACTCCCTGCAGAGACTTATCCAGCCCCATGGTTCTGGTTCTGCAAGGACTTGTAGTGGCTCCTTCACAGGCCCTGATTTATTCTCACAAGTCCTGTCTTTCCCTGTGTTTATCTGTCAGAGGTTTCCAAACTGTGGGTTGACCCATCTCAAGAAGGAGGTGGGTGAGGTCCCAAGTGAGAGTCGATATAAATTTCATGGGATAACAGGATTGTATATAAGTCTCAATATGGGGACACAGGAAAAAATATGGTAACAACGGTATTTATTTGCATTGAGTGTACAACAAACAATTAAACAGTCTCACGTATTTAGGAAGAAAGCAATCAGAATAACTGAACTATTTTCGATTAATTTTTCCATCATCTCAAGACGCAAGCTTTAATGTTTTCATTTCTATTCTTTTTTTCAATGAATGAATGGAATCGAAGGTAGCATTACAATATGCCTTTCTCCTTTCCCCACCCTGCATATGCACAGGTGAGCATACGTACTATGATGAGAAGGATTTACCAAATCACACCCTCACCTGATTTATGTTGGTAGGTTTTTCATGTAAACTCTGCAAAAGAAACCCTGTGTAAACAACACTTCACTTTCCCCTGAAGCAGCTCCTACTTTAAAGAAGAAGAGGTGCATTAAGAGAACACAGATTAATAATAAAATTAATTCTTTGCTTGAACTGCACAGCCTCGCAGCAGTCATTTTCCTTTTAAGATGATGCTACATTTTACCTTGCTTTGTTTTTACACAAGTGTTTTAAGGGATTTTCTTGCATGTTATATATTTTAAAGAAAATGTTTAGAGGGAATTCATTACAAAACATTTGCTGTCAAGCTGCCCAGTAAACTGGATTCCAAAAACTCTAATCTTGCTAGGGTAATCAGAACAGAGATTTAGCATGTTGTATATTTTTCTTTTTTCTTCTCACCAAAGTAAAAGTTTGGTCATACCTCATAATTGCTCTGACAAAAAACATTTACAGTGACATGAATAGTGACTTTGGCTACCAAAACAGATTTTTTATAATAATGAGTTGTTTTTCCTGTAGGGGGCTGTGAACTGCTAATTAGCATCTATGACCCAATATTCTCAGCAACTAAGAGTAATAGCGGTAATTTCTAGCTTTATGCAGGGTGCAACTCTAATATTACCAGCACTTCTGTTTCATTTGTAATTAACTGCAAGCAATTATTATAGTCAAGGAAGTATATCCTAATGCTCCTAGGTAATAAAAAAAAATTGAAATGATGTTTGTAAAACTCATATGTTCCATGCTGGGTGCGCTGATTTCTTTCAGAGTGCTGTGATTATATGCCTATCAATTTAAAAATTCTTCTTTTATGTTTCTTTACATTGTTATGATTGCTAATGTTTTTGTGCAACTATCTTGTCCTCATCTTAATTCTCTGCATCTGCCCCCACTCATTTATTTTAATTAATATTTTGATTCCCAAGACGTTGGAGAATATTAAAGCTGGACAGTTGGCCCAAGCATAAACTGTACAAGGTGTTGACAAAGAATGTTTTCAGTCTATTTAATTCAAGGTTCTAGTTCAGGTCTAAGAGCATGGTGATCTTTAACCCATGAACTAACATCATGTTGGACTCATGTACCTTAACATAGATTACAAACTGAATATAGAGTAGAGGTGAATTGTATTAATTGCATACAACATGCTTTCCTGAAAGCTAACATTCTTTTTACTTGTAAAATACATTTCTGTGGACACTGGGAACTACTGTGGAATTGGTTGCTAATTATTATGCTGTTGCTAAGACAGTATTGTGCCCGCCCATTGATTAGAAAGAATGATTTAACGTAGTATATACATTTCTTTTGCTAAAAATATAATTTACCGGGATGCCAAATACATAAATGCAGGTGGATGAGCACCTCACAATAGCATTGTTCTAATTTCCATTGGATGTCCAATGTATTAGAATGAGATTCATCTATTAGACAATAACCATTCCTGGCTAATCAATGGACAGCTAAGAATAACATTGGAAAAATAACAAAACCTCTTACTCCTTATACAGCAATATCCTCCTTACAGACATCACAGTATTGTTGATGAGCTAGTGGAGCAGCATGAACAGGGACAAGTCTAGAATTCCAGCTCCAATCTATGTTTGCAGGACATACTCTACCTTCCACAATAGGTTGATTTAAACTAAGAAGTGGCTTGAATCACAAGAAGTGAAAGACAATGAACTAGATCAAGCTTTGTCACTTTCACCTATTTCAGTGGAATTTGCTACTAGTGTTAATCTCTTCTCCTAGGATTATGACCCAATGATTTTTAAATAGGCTTCCTAAGGAAAGAAGACTTATATGATTACCTTATGGGTGCAGCCACACAAGACGCCTTGGGCAGGCTACCACGCCGTGGGCAACCAAACCACACAATACAGTGAATCGTGTGGCCAGCTGCCGTCAGATGTTTCCCCCGCCAAGTGGCAGGGTGAGCAGCTGACTGATATGCAATGCATCCTGGAAAAAAGACTGAGGATGTGTCACTTGGCAGTCTTACTCCAAATGGGGTAAGAATGCCCCAGGCATATGTGCTGGGACCCCATCTGTCCTGTCATGCAGTGACCCCCACAACGAGGCTTTGCCCATCAACCATCAAGCATTGCTACGTCACAACCAGTGGGATGTTGGTCAGTCCAGGATGGAGGTGGGGCAGAGCTGGGGGCCTGCTCATGTGGCCAGCACATTGGCCCTCCCCAGCTTTGGTGGGAGCTCTGACATTGGCCTGGATGCCTACCTTCCTTGCAGGGAGGCCGACCATCTGCCCAGCTCCCCACGCTGGCCCCTCTGGCTGCATTTACCTGCCATGGGACTGTGTGGGGATTGGGGTCTCTACAGCTCATGTGGCTGCGTGCCTGTGTTTGTGTATGTGTCCTCAAAAACATAACCCTAAGTATTCCGCACAGGCCATATTCAGCCAAATTTGGTAGAGATTTAAATAGGGACCCAAAGTTTTGTTAAAATAAATGCACGGGGAGCAGAATTTATGGCTTCTTTTGCATCCAAAGTAGCCTACTGACTTACATTGAGCATTGCCCTCCTTTATAACTGGTTCCCTCACACTCGTTTCAACCATACTACTCAAGCAGCCAGAGGGCCCAAAGATAACTGGGAACTCAATATTACATAACAATAAGTGTGACTGGAAGGCATATATTGTCCTTGTCATAGCTGAAAAATCCCATTGACTTACACTTAAAAGTAACCCTCCTTAATGTATTTATTTCATTTTAGCATCTACTTTCCCCCTAAGGCTCAGAGCACATAGGAAACCAGACTTCATTCATTTGGATGCTTGCTGCATGGAACTACTTGTTTTCCACTAGGTAACCAGATTTTAACCAAAACATTTTCACCCAGTCATAAGCTTTAAATGTACATTTACATGGAAGTTGAAAATAGCATATGTATTCTGCATGTAGAGTGGCTAGTCCACACATCCAGGAATCTTTTCATCCATAAACAAGAGGAATGTAATTGGGGTCTTAAAGTGTATAACTTGTAGGCCAATATTTTAGAAAGCTGGGACAGGCAGGATCAGAAACTCAGATAAAATCCAAGCAACAAAGAAACAGGATAAACAACTTGTGGGGCAAGACTTTTAAAGCTATTTTGTGAATGCTGCCCTAGCTCTCCATCTCCCCTGAGGAAGGGTCTAAACCAGCAGCCCAGCAAATGTAGTTCAGAGTTAAGATTGGAGGGATGGACATTAACCCTAAGTATTCCTTGCAGCTGTCTACTGGGGGAATAGAGAGCGTTCTGTAGTCCCATGCACTGTCTTTCCCCCAACCAGACCCCCAAAATAGATCATGTTGCCATCGCCTACCTTTATCCTAAACCTCTGAATCCTCGATTTCCGTGCCCTCCTTGTCCACCTGTAGTGTTAGGAAGGTGTAGGCTTTGGGACACGAGCCTTCCTTCAGGCCTGGAGAACTGGGAGGACT
Source organism: Sphenodon punctatus (assembly GCA_003113815.1). Taxonomy (NCBI): domain Eukaryota; kingdom Metazoa; phylum Chordata; class Lepidosauria; order Sphenodontia; family Sphenodontidae; genus Sphenodon; species Sphenodon punctatus. Next base: position 4,894,188 of record QEPC01012389.1, read on the forward strand.
GAGTTAGCTCCCAGTCCTCTGACAAGCCGAAACAGAAGAGGTGAAAGGGAAGAGAAGGACAGGACAGAGGAGAAGTAGGAGGGGAAAGGTTTTGTTTTGGTGCACGAGAAGAGGAACGGGAAGAGATGGGTTCAGTGGGGGACAGGGGAAAAGGGACTCATTGTTGTCATCTGCTGCAGCTCTCTCTTCTGTCTGGCTTTTTCTACTTTCTGCAACGTCCACAGGGAGAGCGATGAGAGGCATGGAATCTGATGATATCTCAGCGGGGAAAAGAAAACAAAAACAGCAAGTTAGGTGTTACTGCTGCTGAGATGTTTGAATTTCATGTTGGACACAGAGAATGAAGATCTAATTATTTCGTCCCTTTTTGGGTCTGTCCCCAAAGTGGAGGTTCCAGACCCTTCCAATCTCCATGCCATCACTTACCTAATGTTATCTGACCGGAGCACTCTTTGTTTCATGATCTCTTCTGGACTGCCTCCAGATCTCTTCTGGACTGGCTCCAGACACAGAAGGTCTAGTGACTTCAGAGGCTCAGCAGAAACACCCACTCAAGTTAAAAAAAAATCAATGCGTCATGAAGCACACTGGTGGGGGGTGGCTGGCAATAAAATATTGCATTCTTCTGTTGCCATTGAAGTCCAGGACCAACGCTGTGACCATTCCATGTCACTGTGGTTGAAGTCTTCACTTCAGCTCTGGCGGTCTCCAAACACAGTGGGATATCAAGCTACAGTAGGCCAGCTGAAGTCCCAGTGCTTCTGGAGGTGCAGTGGGGGAGGAGTATATTGCAGTCCATTGTAGATGAGGTCCCACAGATGGGGTTCTGGAGGCTTCTAGACAGACACAGAAGGACTGCAGGCTGTGCCTTCTCACTTGCTGCCCCCCATGCCTGGAACTCCCTCCCTGTCCACATCCACGTCTATTTTATTACTTTGTAAAGTGCCAGGTACACTGCTGGCACTATATAAATATTTATTATTAATAATAATAATAATAATAATAAAAAATTATTTTTATTACAGAAACCCACAAGCCTGCAGTCCCATGGCATCTGGAGGTGAAGTGGTGGTGGGGATCCATCAGATGGCTGAGGGGGGCCAGGCTACAGTTTAGGTGGGAGAGGAAGAGTGAGGTTGTGGGCCTGCCCCCAAGAAGAGGTTCTGCCCTCCAATGCCCTCTGCACCTCTTCCTGGGGGTGGTGGGGGTGGGCAACGTTTTGCACATTTGTTTCTGTCATGTATGCATATGGGAGGGGGTTGCCGGGGTGGAAGAGGGCCCTGCTGAGGTGCTTCATTCCACTGAGCTGTGGAAATGGAAAGGGCTCTCCTGCTGGGGCATTCCACTCCAGTGTGTGCTTGTGGGAGGGGGGCTGTCGGTGTGGAAGAGGGCCCTGCTGGGGTGTTCCACTCTATGTATGGGAGGGGGGCTGCCGGTGTGGAAGAGGGCCCTGCTGGGGTGTTCCACTCTATGTATGGGAGGGGAGCTGCTGGGGTGGAAGAGGGCCCTGCTGGGGTGCTCCATTCCACTGAGGTGTGGAAATGGAAAGGGCCCTGCCGGGGCATTTCACTCCAGTGTGTGCCGCTCCTCCCAAGAGTCAGGGGTGAGTCTTCCCTGACCCCCACCCTCCTCCTCAGACTCAGGGCCCCCCTCCTTCAACCTCTTGCGCTCCTCCAAGGAGGCTGGGGTGGTGGTGACCCCGAGCCTACACTGACCCCCACCCTCCTCCTCACACACAGAGCCCCCATCCCAAGAGACTTGGTACAAATGGAGCAAGTCTTCAATTTGGTTCAGAGAACAACTACATTGCTCCATTTGTTATTTATCTCCCCCCCACCCCCGAGAAATATAGCCATAAACCTTTGGCTGCTCCACTCCAAAACAGATCATATTGCGCCCCCCCCACCCAGAAGTTGCTAATCTTTTTACTCTCAGTAAATGACTCAGCTCTGATGCATGCTCTTGCTAATATAGCTATGGCCCTAATTAAAAGAAGTTGATCTTCTTTATATAGTAGGTCTATTAGCTTTTTCCATATTTATATGTTTGTACAACTATTCTGCTTTTTTGTTGCTTTGATCTTACCTTATTAAGAGTAATTGCTATTCGTCTATTTGTTTTTGTTTATTGTTTTGTATTCTTCTTTAGTCTGGACCCATGGTCACGACTTTTTAAACTTATCTATTGAGCGATATAGATATAGATATATAAAAGAGGGTGAAGGAGGGGGTCCTGAGTGTGAGGAGGAGGGTGGGGGTTGGGGGAGCCTAGGGGTTTCTACTCCAGACTCTTGGGAGGAGTGCGCGAGGGTGAAGGATGGGGGTGAGGGTGTCTGTGTCTGTGTGTATGCGTGTGCAAGTGTATGTGTGTGCACGTGCACACATTGTGCACACCACGTGCCCCACAGGTATCTGCTGGGGTTCAAAAGAAGAACCCCAGTGGGGCTCTGAAACAGCTCGTAAAAGAGCTCTGGATAACAAATAAATACCTCCTTGCCTTTCTCTACTACTTTTCCCTGGTGGAGTGGTCGAACTGGGAATGTTGCCATACTGCAATTTAAGTGCAAACCAAGGGCTGCTGCTTCAAGCTCGTCAATGCCACCACTGACCAATTTGCAGGCTAATGGAATTGCCTGAATCTTGTCAGGATGGACACAGGTGTAGGGGAGTGAAGGTAGCAGGAGATGATATCCAGGGGCTGGGCAATCAGACATCATCAGGCCCCACATCAAGGGTATCACCCTCCATGAACTCAAGAAAGGGAAGGTTGGTCTTGAGAAAGACCAACTGTTCCACAGTCTTAGGGTCCATTTCGGAATTATGTGGGCTGATGATGTCTCCAGCCACACTAAATACCCACTCCGATGATACACTTGTGGGAGGACACGAGATGTACCGCAATGCTACCTTTGCAAGCAGGGGCCACACCTGCATTTTCTTGGACCAATAGGCCGAGGGGTCGGTGTCAGCAGGGCAGGTGGGCTCGGCAAGATATTGAGACAAATGTGTCTGCCATAACCTGTTGCTCTGCAGCACCAACGTCATCTGAATCCTCCTCCGCCATGTCCGTCAGCCCAGAAAACCACAAGGTGGATCTGCCCCCACTTGCAACCCCTGTAGGAGAAGTAGTTGCCCCTGACCCGCTGTCTGCACTGGGCAATACTGTCATACCTCATCAACGAGCTTGACCCTGTAGCTATTGAAGGATTCACCGTGTGAGGTCATGTTCTTCTTGACCCATGGGTTGAGTAGCACGACTAGGAAATGTGACTGACTCGCTTTCAAGCTGTCAAAACACCAATTCAATTCCTCAACCAATTTCTTTGTCAGTGCCCTCACAGACCCATGCAGGTCAAGGAGAGAGAGCACGCCTTGCATACATTGATGCAGGATCATAAAAAGCAGCATCAACTGGCTCAGTGGCGACATCTGTGCTCAGCTCGTCAGTGGCCTGGTGAAACAGCTGCAGAACCTGTGTAAGCTGCTCCACAACTGTCCAGTCCTCCCTGGTCAGTGATGTTTCTCCAATGCTCTGTGACAAGCAAAGGGCATGCAGCACCTCCTTCTGCTCCAGGAGACGTTACAGCATCAAAAAGGTGGAGTTCCACCTTGTGGCCACATCCTGTACCTGCTGGTGAAGTGAGGAGGCAAACTCCTGCTTCTCTCGCACCGTCCAGCTGACTGAAACTGACCGATGGAAGAATCTGGCAATCTTCCGGGCAGTTTCAAGGAGTGCCTCAAAGCCCTTGGTTCCACTCAAGAAAACCTGAACCACAATGTTCAGGAGGTGCGTGCCGCAGCGAACATAAATATAGCCACCATGAGTAATGGCTGCAATCAGGTTTTTGGCAATATCGGTTACAAAGTAACTGACCTCAATGCTTGAACCTTGGCAGTGGACCCACCCATCCAGCATGCTGTTCACTAGTGGTGGGACCCCGGGCCCATTACCGGTTACCGGATTTACCGGTTACCGGTTCTACGAAAACCGGATTCCCGGATTAAATCCGGTAACCGGTACCGGTTTTATTTCATTGGTTTCAATGGGGCGCTGTGTCCCCATTGAAACCAATGAAAT
>QEPC01012389.1:4950730-4965982 GCA_003113815.1 Sphenodon punctatus
GGAATCTTATTCACCACGCGATCGGCGCCGGCCCTGCGGGTTCAGCCGATCACATGGTGAATGTGATTCCCGGCGGGAATTGAGCGTGGGTAACATCTGGGTGGGAACTTCTGGTTCCCCAACAGACGTTACGAGGGCATTCCCCACCACAGGGAATTGACTGTGGTTGAGCGTGATCTTGTAACGTCTGAAAATACCCTACGATGGACATATGGCGTTCCAGTCATGGTTCCCTTACTCAGGTAAATAGTTCCATCTCAAGCAAATCTCAATCACAGGCCTGACTATTGAAAGTAGGAATTGACCCTTAATCCTATGCTTTGTGGTATGTGCTGGGCACTGACATTAAAAATTATTGGCATTAAAACTGTTGGCTATGCTTCATTTCACAGATACATTAACTACAACGTATTTATACTGTATGTACAGTGTAGTTAGTGTGGTCCTATTGTTTGTATGTAATTATACTTATACTAACTCATACTAATTCACCCACTAATTAATATACCAGAAGATGTATTGAATGGTTTATTTTACTTAGCATCATGCTTGATATTATCTAATGAGGCTCACCTCTAGATCCATTAAAGTCAATGGCAAAGCCTTCATTGTGCCATTAGTGTAATTTTTTGTGTAATTTTCCTACTTTTTAAAGTTACATTGAGGTGAATGGAACTCCTACTAGCACAAAAGGCTAACACTGGTGCAAAATTATTGACATTAAAACTGTTGGCTATACTTCATTTCACAGGTACATCAACTACAACGTATTTATATTGGAATATATAAATGGAGCTGTGCCTCAGCCCAGATCATCTTATCTTCCATCGCCAGTGTAAGACTTGACTATTTTGGCAGGAGTTTGGCAGGTGAGAGCAGGAGGGTGGATGGAATGATGGGTAATGGGGCTGGGTTTCATTATATATTTATTTCTATACAGACCTGATTTGTATGTGATGCTAATTTTACTGTGTTTTTATTGTATCTATTATTTTATTTTTGGAAGCTGCCACAAGTCACCCTTGGCAAGAGTATACGTGTTATAAATATTTATAATAAATAAATAATAAATAATAAATAAATAAAATAGCCAGAGGGTTGCACTATTAGTAGCCTCGTTCTTATTGCATTTATCTGATGCATCACAGTTTGGGCAGTAGATTGTACATAATTATAATAAAGTTGTAACTTTATAGAATTCTACTATCAAAAATGTAATCAATCGACTGAATTTAGTTTATGAAGAAACATAATTCTGGGGTTTCCAGGTAACATTTAGGAGATCTTGACATTGTAACCTAATGTTTATTGACCTAGATTTTTTGATGGAAAATAATCTATAAAAACATGGAACTAAATATATACAGTGGCACAGATTTGTGCAGGGGTGTTTTGAAACAGTACACTGACTCTGTAGGAACTTGTATACAAGACACAGTATAGTGACTGTATGATTTTCCCATAATGTCCTGTTTATCTCATAATAAAACCATGGTTTGTTTTACAAATTCCATGCTAGTCCCTCTTGTATCTTTTATTTATTTATTTATTTATTTCGTTCATTCGTTAGTTTAGTTTCATTTCTAACCCGTCCCTCTTGCCAATGGCAATTCGGGACAGTGAACAATATAAACAATAAAACAACAATATAAAATGATATAAAATACATATTAAAATGGTAACAACAATCCAACATAGTCTGTCACAAAACACTACCCACCCATTCCAACTAACCCACCCCTCCCTCCCACTCATCTCCACCAAATGCCTGGCGAAATAATCAAGTTTTACATTGCCGTCGGAAAACAAGGAGATCTAGGCTAAGGCGGATCTCCATCAGGAGCACGTTCCACAGTGAAAGTTGGCCGCCAATAATGCTCGCTTGTCCGTACATACCCGCCAATAATGTGGGACCTCCAGGGTCCCTTAGCAGCCCAGGGAATGAGGTAGTCCCTCACATAAACTGGGCCCAGGCTGTGTTGGGCTTTAAAGGTAAAAACCAGCACCTTGACTTGGGCCCGGAAGACAATAGGCAGCCAGTGCAATGCCTGGAGCACGGGAAAAATGTGCTCCCTGCAGCCCATCCCAGTTAACAGGTGGGCCACTGCATTTTGCACCAGCTGCAGTCTTCAGACAATCACCATGGTCAAGTAGAGCGTATTACAATAGTCTAGTCTCAAGGTGGTGAATACATGGATGATGGTGGCAAGACCAGAATCCGAGACATAGGGTATTTTCATACATTACGGGCCTCCCTCTTACCACAGTCAATCCCCTGTGGTGGAGGAGAGAAATGGAAGCCTGTGGGACCCCACAGAGAGACAATGTACAGCCCCCTAAAACCACCAGCTGAGGTCATCCTGCCAGGTAGGAATGGAACAACTGTAAAATGGTGGCATCAACCCCAACCAGGTCCTGCAGATGAGTCACCATCTCATGATTCACTGTATCAAAAACCGCTGATAGATCCAATAGAACCAGCAGGGTCATACGACCCTTTACCAGGAGGTCGTTGACCAAGAAAAAAGTGCAGTCTCTGTGCTGTAACCTGAATGAAAGCCAGACTGCGTGGGATACAGAAAACTGGTGCAATCTAGATGCACCTGCAGCTGTTGGGTCACTACCCATTCAGTAACCTTCCCTAAAAAGGGAAGGTTAGAGATAGGCCAGTAACTTGCTGGGGCACCAGCATCAAGTGATGGTTTCTTGAGAAGAGTCTGGACCACACCCTCCTTGAGGCAGTCTAACACCCTATCCTCCCAAAAGGAGGGATTGATCACCCTGGCCAGCACCATCACCAATATCTCCCTGGTGGCCTTAACCAACCAGGATACTCAAGGATCTAATTTACAAGTTGTAGCCCAACACAGACTCCAGCACATCCACTGCCTCGGCAGGTGTCACCTATTCGAAATTCATCCCACAAACTAAGACCAGACAGGGCATTACTAACCTCTGGCTCTGCTATTTTCTCCAAAATTTCAGAGTTGAAGTCATGTTCAATGCCAGCAATTTTGTCTGCAAAGTACACTAAAAACATGTCACAGCAGGCCTTGGATGAATTCAGTTCCAGGTTGAGACAGGCTGGACTGACCAAGCCCCACACCACCCAGAACAGCTCCTCTGGATGCCACTGAGCAGACGCTATGAGGGCAGCAAAGAACCATTTCTTTGCTGCCTGCACAGACCAGCATAGGCTCTTAAAAATGCTCTATGTTGCAACTGGTCATCTTGGGCATGGGTCATCGCTCCAACCATCGTGCCACCATCACTCCAACCACCTCCCTTTGTACTTCAATCACCTCAGGTCCTCCATGAACCATGGTGACCTGTAGTGGTGAAAAACGCTGGAAGCAGACACCTAGGAGCCAACCAGCTAATGGCCTCTGCCAGCCAGCCATTCCAAAAGGCCATGAAGTCATTGATGGAGCAGCCGTTGAGGTCTACAGGCAAATCCCCCAGAGAATTCTGGAACCCATTTGGTTCCATAAGTCTCTGGGGGCAGACCAATCAAATATTTTTTTATTGTTGTGGCAAAGCCTTCACATAAAACAACAAAACATACATGAGAGAAACAACAAACAATGAAATCCCAGTTAACAAAACTGTCAAAACCAATAATCGAAAGGTAACAAAATGAAATAAACTTAAGATATCCCAGTGCTGCTTTCCTCAATTTTATTACTGCCAAGCAAAACTTAGCAACATTTATGTAATTAAATTAAATTAATTAATTAATTTATTATTTAACTAAATTTATGCCCCGCCATTTATGTTGGTTGAAATGTCAGCATCAGCTAGAAGTGTCCTTAGCATGTCTTGCTGGCTAAGAGCTGGCAATGTGTTAATAATAGGTTCCAAAAAAGTTACACGGGGTGAAGAATATAATTGGCAATCAAAAATGACATGAGGTAAAGATTCAACAGTATTTTGAGAACAGAAGTGGCATAGCCTTTGTGGATATGGCAGCCTAGCATAACTACCTTCTCAGATTGCTGAAGAATTAAACCTAGCCAAGGTAAAAGAGGATCTATAACCCCAAACCATGAGCGCTGATAAATAGGAAGCACCTATGGGCGGAATAGGAAAAAAAATACAAAGACCAGATACTTTCTGCTCATGAATTGCTTCCCTTAGCACTTGCTGTTCCTGGTCTTTCACCCAAACTCTGAACAAACCCAGTGCCTTAGTATAATCCATTGCAAGCAAAACAACTGGAGAAGCCAAGTCTTAATAAAAGGTGATCTATGCTTCTTTCCCAGGGGCCACCTGTCAGGGAAAGAAGAGCAGCCTGAGAAAATGAAACCATATCTAGTAAATTTAAGCTTAGCCAGTATTTCAGAATCGCACATTTAGCTTGAGAAGCAATAGAGTGAAAACCAACTTCCACTCTTAATAGAGCAGAAGGAGTACTCCTAGGGGCATGAAGTATAGATCTAAGGAAGGTATTTTGTAATAACTCCAACTCATCCAATAATTGTGGACCCCAACTGAAACTCCATAAAGAAACTGGGGGGGATTTGGCCTTGTGGCAGAACCTGCCACCAGTAGCAGCTTCCCTGACCTTCCAGCTGACCTCCACTGACACCTTGGCTTCCAGGTACTGCTAGGCAGGATTTCGCAATCCCAGGGAAAGGTACAGCCACCTGACTTACCAAGGACCAATGACCATTGAGGGGGTAGGGGGCTTTTAAAAGGAAGGGCCACACCTCTCAAGGGCTCTCTCCATTTTGTCTTCTGTTTGCTTTGGACACTGACTTGGTGCTGAGGAGCTGAGGGAATGGCTCCAGGCCTATATGGACTCAACTGAAACTTAAAGACTGGACCCCTCTGCTGCAAAGCAAAGGTGCACTTCAAGCAGTGAGTAAATGAATGTTAGATCTGAGGGACCAGTTTAGGCTAAACGCTTCTAAAAGGGCTATCATGCCTAAACAGTTCTGATCATTTACTTTGCTCAAGGATTCAAATTACCTCACACGGTTGTAGCCTGTGATGATGAGTTTATGTTATCAGTAAAGTTTTCTTTCTTTTGATCTAAAGGATCTGTGTGTCTGTGTGTGTTAGCTAATACGCCTCTGTACGCTCGACGCGGCAGAACTTGGGAACTGTTTTTACTCCAGCTTGCGAGCTGGGCTGTTATAAGTACAAAGGGTCTCATTCTCCTCAGTGGGATGAGGCAGGAACCTGTATGATTAATAAGCACTGAGGTGGTGGCAGCGGTTAAGAGGCCAGTAATAAGTGGGTAACGGGGTGCCGGGAGGCTGGGGCGAACCCCAGTGGGCTCCGTTACGCCACAGGCCTTAAAACTTTTTAAGGCAGAAGTTGCCAATTTACCCCCTCTTGAATAGTAAAAAACTAGTAATCCCTTTGAAAGTTGTTGTAGCATGGGCAAGTGCAGTCTTATAATGGAGATGCCAGGATGAAGTTGACTTTAAAAATATCATCCCTAAAATATTTGTAGGTGATAAACTGTTCAATGGGGTGCAAATTCATGAACCATTGATGCTGAAATCGTGAGGTTCCTGCCACCATTAGCTTGGTTTTAGAGAAATTAACTTCAAGGAATTCTCAACTACAATACTGACAAAATTCCTTCATCAAATGGCTAAGCCCAATTTGGGTTTGAGAAATTAATATTGTATCATCTGCATAAAAGCAGAATTGATACAGGAGAACTTCTCATGAGTACTGGGTGAGATGACAAATCCCTCAAAACCTCCACAGCATCATGGATGTATAAATTGAAGAGTAGGTGGGGCTAGCAAACAACCCTGATGGACTCTTCTCACTGTGGGTACTGGATTAGACAAAAGCCCATTGGAATTTGCTCGAATCAAAAGGGAGGATCACTGATGTAAATAGACCATCAAAAAGAGTAGCCTACAGTCAATATTTGTTTGAACTAATTTGATCCAAAGACATTCTCTATTAATAGAATAAAATGCAGTTCTAAAATCTGCAAAACAAATATATAATGAGGATCCCGGTCTCCGATGCCTATTAGGGAATATCTGGTTTATAACAAAGATGTGATCTAAAGTAGATACCTCTTTGCAAAAACCAGCTTGTTTTCTCTCCAGTATGCCCTCAGAGTTCACCCATGACTGTAGTCTTCGAAGTAAATACTTGGTGTAAAGATAAGATACCCTGTTATAGATAACAAGCTTTATGGGTCTATATTTAGCAGGATCAGTATTACTGTCTTTCTTGTAAGTAGGTACGACCAAGCTTTGAAGACAATTAGAAGGAATGGATCCTGTCTCATTAATTACTGTTAAAGAGGACTGCCAAAACCTCCCTCCACCAGGTAACATCTAATCTGGGGGTGGACCATCCTAATGGGCCCTCTCCCACGGACAGGAGACATGCCAGGATGCGAGCCTGCAGGAGGCAATGATCCGACCATGGCAAAGGTGAACAAGTAACACCTCCAATCATCGGACCCCCTGACTCAAGGTTGGTCCAGAGTGTGCCACCCCTACCCCCATGTGTCAGGTCCCTCACCACCTGGGACAGCCCCATGGTTGCCATGGCAGTCATGAATTCCTGCTCCGCTCGATGCAATCCAGCCTCAGCATTAGGAACGTGCAAACAGAATGTGGTTCGGATGTTCGGACGTTCAGTCGTTCAGTTCAAAACCTGAGTTCGGGTTTGGTTGTTCGGTTCGGCGGAGTTCGGTTCGGCTGAACTTGGCTGAACATTCAAAAATAGCGCTATTGATACAGATACTGATACTGAATTCGAAGATTTTTTTGGTATCGGTATCATTTGGCCCTGAAACAACCCCTGGTCTCCACCCCTGGTGCCAGGAAGTCTGCTCCTCAGCTGCCTCTCCCTTCCAGTCACGTTTTTCCCACCCAAAGTCACGTTTTTCCCGCCCCTGAACTCATCCGATCTCACCTGAACATGACCGAACTGTTCGACCAGTTTCAAGTTCGGTTCAGACATTCGGTTCAGACGTCCAAACAGATCGAGTCTGGTCCAAACTCCGAACATCCGAACCACGTTCGCACATCCCTACTCAGCATAGATGTTGGAGTCCCCCAGGACAATAAGTCTAGGAGACCTCAAGACCACATCCAAGACAAATCAGCTAGAGCAGTCAGGGAGTCTGCTGTGCAGTGGGGAAGCATGGTACACAAGCAGAATCCCCACTCTGTCCCTGGTCAGACTTCCCAGTCTGTAAGTCAAATCAAACACAATATGGAGGCCCTCTATTCCAGACTCAGTCTGCACCAAAAACCTCAGAATGGCCAAGCAATCCCTAAAAACAATGGCTACGCTCCCACCCCGACCCTCTGGCTTGGGCTCGTGCTGGATGGAATACCCTGCTGGAACGAGGTCAGCCAAAATTGTCCCTGTCATCTTGTCCAGCCAGGTCTCCATCACACACAAGAGGTCGGCCACCCAATCCAGAATAGCATTATGGTCTGGATTATAGATGATTTATTGGCAATCAACCTCGAATTCAACAGCACCAGACAGTGACAGGTCAGGGTTGCCAGAAACCACAACCTCCAGGTTTCCTGAACTGTGGGGGGGGAGCAGAAAGGGTATCTTGAATTAATCTAACTAGCAGGACATCGTTATATCTTCAATACTTACCCCAAACTCATACTATATTTACCCTATGACATCAGAGGAATTAGTAAACATTCCAAATAGGAAGCATGTACTGTAATTGTTTGAGAAAAACAAATGTATTTTATTTGATAAAGCTGCTAATACACTGGCAGGCTATTGCAAAAACAGCTGTAAACTCCCCTACATTCTACAACCCTTCACTGGATAGCACTGTAGCAAGCTGAGCTGCCTCTAAAGGGGTTAATGTGCTCTGCTTCCCTGCTCCTGGCCAATTCACCCCAGCTGAAGGAAACTTCAGCTTGCAGAGTGGAAGTTGATTATTGGGTGAATATAAAAGGGGTGAACTAAATCAGCTGACACCAGCTTGTATAAAACCCAGGGCTTAGCTAGAGGTATTTTCAGATGTGACGGACCCGGAGGCCCACCACACTAAACCCCGGACCGGGATCTCTCTCAGATCCTGGTCCATGATGAAGCTGGCCGTCCATCAGACATGCCGGCTCCATCACTGTGGGGAATCGGGGAGAGGGTGGGGCTGTGTGATGTTACATGCAGCCGCACGGCCCTGCCCCCTGCATTCCCTCGGCCAACTGCCCTCGGGGAGACGGGCGGGCACAGCGGCCAATGTGGCCGCTGCTTCTGATCCTGTATCACGGTCCAGGCCATGATCCAGGATGGGAGAAAGGTAATACACATTATTTTTGGCCCATCCCGGATCATGGCCAATCTAACCATGGTTCTCGATCTCCGGCTGGCTGGAGGTCCAGAACTGTGGTTAATTTGACCCCCGCCAGAGATTCACTTTGGTGAACATCTGGTGGGGGTCAAACAGACGTTCACGGGAACGCCGCCACCACAGGGGATCCACCATGATCCACTGTGGTGAAAGGCGTTTTTGTAACGTCTGAAATTATCCTAAGAGGTCAGCCTTCAGCGGAAGAGAACAGGGCTGTATTGTTCCAGGTTGAGAAAATATTTGGGACGAGACCTGAGGAAAAAGTTTGCTTTGTTAATACTCTGGAAAGAGGAACCAGTTTAATCACTGAATCTTAGAGATGGAAAAGACCTCAAGGGTCAAAGTTTCATGTTAGGTTGTGAGACTATTCCTATAAGAAAGCAAACAGTTAAGCAAACCTTGAGGAGGTTATGTGCAACCTCCATGTGTTGTATTTCAGAGGCATAGTTAGGTTGGACTGGAACTTTGTATTGCACTAGGTAGGAATGGAATGCCAAGAATAGCTGTAACGTACATGCAGATCATGCATGGTGGCACTCAGGCTGATGGGTCCTGATGCAACTGCACCACCTGCACATATGATAGCTATGCCCTTGAGCTGCATCTTTCTTTGGTGAATCTTCCACTTACTTCTGCAAATGGTTCTAACTGACTTCAGTGGAGCTACTCATTAACATCCTGGTCCTCAAAGCATTGCACCGCTGCATGAACCCTATTGAAATAAGTGAGGCTAGTGCAGGTGGAGTGATTTTTCAGTCCAGCATGCAAGGCCATGATAGAAAAGGCTGGCAGTCAACACACAATAGAGAAATCTGGCAGCTCACAGAGCCTGGCCAACTCATACAGAGGGTCCACTCCAGACAGCCTATACTCTGTTACCTCTTTAAATGTTTCTTTCTGGTTTTTGGTGTTTTTGACTGAGAGGGCCAAGGGGTAAAGATGTTTGTGAAAGTGTTCAAAATATATTTGTTTATTTATATTGTTAGCTATGTTGATTACAGTAGGGCCAGGGAACCCTCGCAATGGACCNTTTGGCCCTGAAACAACCCCTGGTCTCCACCCCTGGTGCCAGGAAGTCTGCTCCTCAGCTGCCTCTCCCTTCCAGTCACGTTTTTCCCACCCAAAGTCACGTTTTTCCCGCCCCTGAACTCATCCGATCTCACCTGAACATGACCGAACTGTTTGACCAGTTTCAAGTTCGGTTCAGACATTCGGTTCAGACGTCCAAACAGATCGAGTCTGGTCCAAACTCCGAACATCCGAACCACGTTCGCACATCCCTACTCAGCATAGATGTTGGAGTCCCCCAGGACAATAAGTCTAGGAGACCTCAAGACCACATCCAAGACAAAACAGCTAGAGCAGTCAGGGAGTCTGCTGTGCAGTGGGGAAGCATGGTACACAAGCAGAATCCCCACTCTGTCCCTGGTCAGACTTCCCAGTCTGTAAGTCAAATCAAACACAATATGGAGGCCCTCTATTCCAGACTCAGTCTGCACCAAAAACCTCAGAATGGCCAAGCAATCCCTAAAAACAATGGCTACGCTCCCACCCCGACCCTCTGGCTTGGGCTCGTGCTGGATGGAATACCCTGCTGGAACGAGGTCAGCCAAAATTGTCCCTGTCATCTTGTCCAGCCAGGTCTCCATCACACACAAGAGGTCGGCCACCCAATCCAGAATAGCATTATGGTCTGGATTATAGATGATTTATTGGCAATCAACCTCGAATTCAAAAGCACCAGACAGTGACAGGTCAGGGTTGCCAGAAACCACAACCTCCAGGTTTCCTGAACTGTGGGGGGGGAGCAGAAAGGGTATCTTGAATTAATCTAACTAGCAGGACATCGTTATATCTTCAATACTTACCCCAAACTCATACTATATTTACCCTATGACATCAGAGGAATTAGTAAACATTCCAAATAGGAAGCATGTACTGTAATTGTTTGAGAAAAACAAATGTATTTTATTTGATAAAGCTGCTAATACAATGGCAGGCTATTGCAAAAACAGCTGTAAACTCCCCTACATTCTACAACCCTTCACTGGATAGCACTGTAGCAAGCTGAGCTGCCTCTAAAGGGGTTAATGTGCTCTGCTTCCCTGCTCCTGGCCAATTCACCCCAGCTGAAGGAAACTTCAGCTTGCAGAGTGGAAGTTGATTATTGGGTGAATATAAAAGGGGTGAACTAAATCAGCTGACAACACCTTGTATAAAACCCAGGGCTTAGCTAGAGGTATTTTCAGATGTGACGGACCCGGAGGCCCACCACACTAAACCCCGGACCGGGATCTCTCTCAGATCCTGGTCCATGATGAAGCTGGCCGTCCATCAGACATGCCGGCTCCATCACTGTGGGGAATCGGGGAGAGGGTGGGGCTGTGTGACGTTACATGCAGCCGCACGGCCCTGTCCCCTGCATTCCCTCGGCCAACTGCCCTCGGGGAGACGGGCGGGCACAGCGGCCAATGTGGCCGCTGCTTCTGATCCTGTATCACGGTCCAGGCCATGATCCAGGATGGGAGAAAGGTAACACACATTATTTTTGGCCCATCCCGGATCATGGCCAATCTAACCATGGTTCTCGATCTCCGGCTGGCTGGAGGTCCAGAACTGTGGTTAATTTGACCCCCGCCAGAGATTCACTGTGGTGAACATCTGGTGGGGGTCAAACAGACGTTCACGGGAACGCCGCCACCACAGGGGATCCACCATGATCCACTGTGGTGAAAGGTGTTTTTGTAACATCTGAAATTATCCTAAGAGGTCAGCCTTCAGCGGAAGAGAACAGGGCTGTATTGTTCCAGGTTGAGAAAATATTTGGGACGAGACCTGAGGAAAAAGTTTGCTTTGTTAATACTCTGGAAAGAGGAACCAGTTTAATCACTGAATCTTAGAGATGGAAAAGACCTCAAGGGTCAAAGTTTCATGTTAGGTTGTGAGACTATTCCTATAAGAAAGCAAACAGTTAAGCAAACCTTGAGGAGGTTATGTGCAACCTCCATGTGTTGTATTTCAGAGGCATAGTTAGGTTGGAATGGAACTTTGTATTGCACTAGGTAGGAATGGAATGCCAAGAATAGCTGTAACGTACATGCAGATCATGCATGGTGGCACTCAGGCTGATGGGTCCTGATGCAACTGCACCACCTGCACATATGATAGCTATGCCCCGCAGCCCCTGAGCTGCATCTTTCTTTGGTGAATCTTCCACTTACTTCTGCAAATGGTTCTAACTGACTTCAGTGGAGCTACTCATTAACATCCTGGTCCTCAAAGCATTGCACCGCTGCATGAACCCTATTGAAATAAGTGAGGCTAGTGCAGGTGGAGTGATTTTTCAGTCCAGCATGCAAGGCCATGATAGAAAAGGCTGGCAGTCAACACACGATAGAGAAATCTGGCAGCTCACAGAGCCTGGCCAACTCATACAGAGGGTCCACTCCAGACAGCCTATACTCTGTTACCTCTTTAAATGTTTCTTTCTGGTTTTTGGTGTTTTTGACTGAGCTAGGGCCAAGGGGAAAAGATGTTTGTGAAAGTGTTCAAAATATATTTGTTTATTTATATTGTTAGTTATGTTGATTACAGTAGGGCCAGGGAACCCTCGCAATGGACCAGGCCTCTGTTGGACTAGGTAGAGTGAGAACACAACAAAAATATGGTCTTTATCTCCCGGAGCTTACAGTCTAATTATAAGTTAAGAGTCAACAGTTGCAGGTTGGACTTTTTCATTTATTTTCCATGCTTACAACTAGGTGTTCCCTCATCACCACTCTGCCCATCTCCCTCCTCTCTTCCCAAAGAAAGCTGGTCAAAACTCCAAACCCAGTGAAGGGGAATGTTATGAGCACAGTGCCTTTTTCTAAACAACTGCATTTTTCTTTTAATCCAATTGAAATATTTTGTCAAAAGATGTGATATGGACCTATGAGGTGGATATACTGGGAAGAATTTACCTCGTAAAATCAACCTCTAGCACATATTCCTTCCATGTACTTGAACAACTATGGCATAAGGCCAGCTGAGGTTGATCACTGAAGAAGATTCAGTCACCAGACAACTGCAGTGGCCTCAACCTTGAACCTACAGGAAGTGCTCCTGCCCATTGCAGAAAGATGTTTTACATTATACTGGTAACATTATGCTGTATGGGTGCTACTTCATGTGGAACATGAAAGCTGAACACTCTCATTGGGTATTTTCACAAGTCCGTCATGCTTTGATCCTACCCAAGGTGAGGGCCTTCTCCCCAGGCAGCATCTGGCCCAGAAGCCAAATAGTTGTGTTGGGGCCCTGGGCCGAGGAGGGGGCAGGGCAATGTAGGGACATGAGTCTTCAAGGCACCACCCTCCCACCCCCTGCGCTACTGAGCGCAGTCGGTCTTCCTCTCTGACAGGTGGGCATGGTGGCCTATGGGGCTGCCACACCCACCTGGTACATCCCCCTGTCCTGGACCGGGGTCAGGTAAAGCAGGTTATCAAATGTAACAGTGCACTGTACCCCAGTCTGGAGATACATTCCACAGTTTGCAGCAGCGCTTAGCCTAGGCTGTGCCTCAGCGATGGTCCAGAGTTACAGTCTGAGTTAAAAGCCACCATGGCCCATGGAAACCCCAGGTCCAGCCCAGGGGAATATCTGGTGGGCCATTTCAAATGTGGCAGGACCACAGGTCTCATCACATTGGGTATTTTCAGACATGACAGTACCACAGGTGACCATACTTTGACCCGCATGGCCACCCATGGTACCATCACATCTGAGAATACCCACATTCACATGTTCTGGATGTTCCCTGTTTTCTGGCAAGACTGCATGCCGTCAGAGGAAATTTACAACAGGACTGCAGCCCTTACAGTTCACAGAACGCAATCGTATAGTGTTCTCATAAAATGAGAAGTCAATCATGGATGTGTACAATAAAGCAACACAAGAACACAGAGAAAGCCCTAGTAGCAAACCCATAGCAGACCTGTAATATATGGCCAGCGCAGGAAGGAACGTGTGTGAAGACAAAATTATTGGGGACAAAATGATCAGGTTTTTCATTGATATTTTTATTTACAGTGAAGGAGGGGAGCACCGTAGCCTATTCTTTGAGACTGATGATGGGTATGTAGTTTCTCTTATTTTACCAAGTGTGAGGTATCTGTTGGGGAGATTTGTGACCTAGTTATGGGATTGCTGACATGGAGAGATGTCCATTTCTGATTACACATGGTTCTGACATTCTTACTTAGGCAATAAGCTACAGCAGCTGTGACCTCTTGACCGCCACAGAAATGTGGCCGAGGAACATGTGTCACACTGCCATATTGAAAGACCAGGTTCATTATTGGTTTTCCTATCCCATCTGTCTCCGCCATGGAGAGGCAAAATGGGGTGAGGACTTAATCAGTTTCATTTTCACTGCTGTAAACATGGAGTGACTCCACAAAGGTCAATGGAGTTACCCATTACCCCATTGTAAAACTGGCATAAAAATTATTCTTTTGTTTGCATCTTGGTTTTAAAAACGCAGTGACAAAAAATCTCTTAAACTATTTGGAGTCCTCTTACACCTGAAACAAATATGGATTTTATATTTCTAAATTTAATTTTGGTATTCATTTTCTTACATCTGGAGTGGCCCAACTGTGGCTTGGGAGCAGCATGTGACTCTTGGAAAGTTCAAGTGTTGCTCTCGACCAGGACGGGCCCTGTGTCCTGCAGTGTCTTAATGGTCCTATGTTTTACTTCACTGTGCCCAAATTGTAGCTGCTCCTTAGAATCTCAGCAGCCAGGAGCATAGAACACCAGCTCTGCTAGCCAATCACAAAGCAGGATAGACTTGTGTGTATGCACATGCATGTGCAGCATCTTGTGACTCTCAGTCAAATGAAGATTTTGGTACACAGTTCTTCAGTCAGGATCTTTGGCCACCCCTGGCTTATACAAATATCCAAGTTCAAATTGGTGTTAATTAAAAATTCAACAGTGTCATGGCTCTTAATGGCCTTGCTCCCTCATATATCTCCACTTTTGTATCCTGCCACATTCCTACCCGGGAGCCTTGCTCCTCCTCTGCCCTCACCATCACCTGCTTGCGACTCCCCCCTGTTCCTCTAAACAACTTCGTCCCATCTCTCTTGCTGTCCCCCGTGCCTGGAGCTCCCTCCCTGCATACATTCATTCTGCTCCCTCCCTCCCAACTTTCAAATCCCTTCTGAAAACCTACCTCTTCCGTCAGGCTTTCTCTGGCTTGTCATGAGTGAAATTGCATCCTCCTCCCTCCCTCCCTCAGAATCTCTTCCCTGTAACTAAGTTAACCACATGTAGTTAGTTTAAGAGCGTATACTGTGGTGGTGCGGGCATCAAAGAAAGAATTCTTTGCTGCCCTCATTGCGTCTGCAAAGTCATGTCCAGCAGAGCTTTTCCAGGTGGTGCAGCAACTGGTCAGTCCGGCTTCTCTCCACCTGGAAGTGGAATATTCCAGTGCCCACTGTGACATGTTTGCTGACTTTTTTGAAGATAAAATTGCTCAGATTCATCATGATCTCGATGTTGCAGTTGTGACAGATAGTGAACTAGAGGTCTGACATGTCAGTATTTGTGGGATCAGTTTCAGTGGGTGTCACCCGCTGACGCGGCGGAGGTCCTTGGGACAGTGTGGGCCACCTGTTGTGAATTAGATCCGTAACCATCCTGGTTGGTGAAGGCCAGCCGGGAGACATTAGGGCCGTTGCTGGCAGGGGTGGTCAATGTCTCTCTTAGGGAGGGCAGAGTGCTGAGCCGTCTCAAGGAGGTGGTGGTGCGGTGTCTGCTCAAGAAACCATCCTTGAGTGTTGACTCCCCGGTCAGCTATCGGCCGGTCTCTAACCTTCCCTTTTAAGGGAAGGTTATTGAACGGGTGGTGGCCCGGCAGTTACAGGGGCATCTAGACTGGGTCG
>QEPC01012389.1:4972967-5001714 GCA_003113815.1 Sphenodon punctatus
GGAGGTGGGTGAAGGGGAGTGAGTGTGGGTGGGGAGGATGGGATTTTAGTTGTTTTTATGCTTTCCTTGTATGTATTTTATATATTGTATATATATTTTTAAATATTTTAATTTTTGTAAACCACCTCGAGCTGCCTAGACAGGAGAGGCGGGGCATAAATGGCAGAAATAAATAAATAAATAAATAAATACAACCTAACTAGAGATGAAACGAGCACGTGTTCAAATGGAGGTACCTGGTGAATCTATGCTGCCCGATCAGTCAGAGAGGATTTGGGCACCATCCATCAGGCGTTTGGCGAGGGAGATGGGGTGTAGGGAGGGGGGAAGGGGTTATTTGTTCAATGCCTTCCTTTTTAAATGTGTTTTAATTGTGTTTTATGTTTATTTATTGTTTTGTATGCCACCCCAAGCTGTGTGGAGCAGGAGAGGCGGGGTAGAAATGTTGCAATAAATAAATAAATAATAAATAAATAAATAAATAAATTACCTTCAGGGCACCCGACAGCTACTCACTTTAGTTCTAGTTAAATATATATATAAAAGATAAGAGGTATATATATATATATATACCTGGGGGCACATGAGGGGAGGGTGATGGGATCTCCTCCTGCTGGAGAGAGAGGAGGGGTGGGGCAATCCTGTGCAGTGGGGCAGCGGGAGGTCTAGGTGGGGTAAGGGGGTGTCTCCAGGGAACTTCTTAGGCGCTACACTTCCCAGAAGCCGCTAACCACTGACGCTAGCCTTTAGGAAATGGCTGACAGTGTTTTCAATACATATTCCAGTAGTCCTGAGTCAGCCACCATTTCTATAGGCAAGGAGGGTTAAGGGTGGGCCAGTGAGGAAGGAAGCTCAAGATGACCTTCATGAAGACATCCTGCCTGTGCTGCCCGCTGTCCCCATTGCACAAAGCCCCTCTTCCGCAATTCTGCCTCCAGCATGAGGAGCCCCACACCCTCCAGGGCACCCTCCTGCCTGCACAGATATTTATTTTTACTTTACTCCTGGACAATACAGTTTTGAGCAGCCCTTTCGGCACCTGCATATGTGTGCAAAAGCTCATCAGGTACCTGATAGGCTGCATGAAATTGCAGGTATTACTTGGAAGTAGTAAATGAACTACTTGTTTTCAGCTATAGACCTAACCTTTACACACACACACACACACAGACACACACACACACACACACACGCTGGGGAGATTTTCACAGACTTGGCATCTTGTGTGAATTCAGTCTAAGTTTCTGTGATCTACAGACTGAGTTATATTGTATTGTACTACTAAAGCTAACCTCCCTCCCACATTGATCACTGTAACTGTTGAAGTCAGTCTGCAAGTTCTTGCTAACTGTACTTTGATTTTAATGTCTGGGGAAAGGTGATAGGACATTCTTGTGGAGTGCCCTTAGCTGTGAATATTCACTTCCCTCACTGGGTGCTTTTAGATGGACGGGCTGCCACAGTGCTGACTGTCTGGGAATCTGAGCCATCTCTCTTATCTTTTCCAGTGGGTCTTCTTGAAAATTAAACTCAGGCACCATTGAGACAAGAAGAGGAAACTTTTGTTGGCAAAACCACATACCTCTTCTCGGACTTTAGCCTGAAGAATACTGAGACCAGTTTTTCACTATCTTTTTGACTAAGCGTTTGGCAGGTGGGGATAGGAAATGGGGTGGGGGGAAGGGACTACAGTGTAGTGTAGTGGCTCAGCATGCAGTACCTTGACCAGGAGGTAGTAGGAAGCCCAAGTTCAAGTCTCATCTTAGCCAGAAACTCACTGGGTGACCTTGGGCCAGTCACAATATGCTCTCAGTCTAACCTACCTAACAGGGTTGTTGTGAGGATTAAAAGTTGTGTTAATTAGTTCTATGTGAAGTGCTCTGAGTGCCATGGCAGGGGATGCTATATACAAATAAAAATTATGATTATTTATTATTATTACAGGGCTGAGGTTTTTAGGGATTTGTTTTAAAAAACCCATATTTTTATGTTTTTACATGTTATAAACTGTCCTGACCTTTAGGGGAAGGGTGGGGTATAAATTTAAATAAATAAATAGGCAACGTTGTATAGGCTGACAAATGGTGTATCATTTAAGCAATTGTAACAAACATTCACGCAACCAGGGCTGTGGGTGGGGGAGGGCTGAGCGGGACAGGGAGATGCATGAAGTTCATGAACATTCAGCTGGCCATAGTGGACCCAATCCAGGCTGGCAGGAATAGACAGGCTAACATGCTCTGACCTGCTTTGTCCTGATTGGGCAGGCGGTAGCCCAAGGCTGTGACCTCAGCCATTTGCCAAGATCAGAACCTGGGTTAGCTGCCAACACACCCAGGGTCAGTCCGGGTAAACATCTGGTGGCCCGATAATAAATGTGATACAGTAGTGGCCAGTGGACCAAAGCAAGCCAGGGCAGGATACTGCCACATCTGGGACTCCTTGGGATTGTTGGTTTTATCTGTTTTATATTGTTTTTATATATTTATTGAGATTGATAATATTATTACTTATTTTATTTGCTGTTTGATTTATTGAGATGTAAGCTGCCCCGAGTTCCATGTCAGGAAGGGTGGGGTGCAAATTTTGTATAAAATAAAATAAATACATCTGTTTTTGCACACTGACCTCACAGAAAATTCCATGCAGTTAAACCTCACTGTGTGTCCAATCCACCTCATGTGGGCTGAGTGTTCTTCCAGGAGTTCATTGCACAATAGAGGTTACATTTGTGTAGTCACCCAGAGAGAGTGGTTATGGTCAGGTTTTTTAAAAAAATGGAAATATTTAAAGAGAAATAAGTGCCTAGATCTTATGCTACACCTTGTGCAAGTTAGCAGTTGATGAGTGCAATACACATCCTCTCATATTTGACTTCTTAAATGCAAATTCCCCCACTCATTCACAACAAATAACATGATATGTTAGCCTCCTTGTATTCCACCTAATTACCTGCTAATAAAAATGTGCAGTTTTCTATTTAAAATGTATTGGATTATTTTCCTTTAAGCGTGTTTATTGAAATACTGACTTTTGACACTTCATGTTACTCTAATGTAAATATATCAGTAGCCAAGATGTCAAAAAACTAACTGATTTTAATTCTTAACCCAGGAAATATTTATTTATAGGTTTTTAAAATTCAGTGCTGACTTTGTACCTTGCACCCAGCAAATAGTACCTTGTGTTAAACTTCCACTCAAACTCTAGGAGGTTTGAGCAGAGCCCAGGACTGGAGATAATAATACACAAATTACCTTCAGCATTTCAGAGGCACAGCAGAGGCTTTCAGCACTAGAGGAATGAATGACTAATGCATCCAGAGAAGCCCTGTCTCAAAACTGAGCGGAGGTTCACTGGTAAAATGTAATGCTAACAAAACTCTTAGCATAACAGCATAGGGGGCTGCTTGTACATGACACTTCTGAAGGAAAACAATTACATTTCATGCTTACATTCCAAATCAGCCTTTCCCCCCCATTAAACAAATGCATTTGCAAACACACCAGTAAATGGAGGGGAGGCAGGGAACCCAGTCATTGGATTTATAGGGTTCCTACCTTCCCCGGCTACAATTGGTCTTTTCATTCGTCCACTGAATAACCATTTGTCATAGGCTTTACTGTACCATGAAGTTATGATTAATATTATGACTTGAGTACAGTGGGTTGAAAGACCACATTCATTTTCAAAGTCACGTCGCATTGATTAGAATTCACTGCAGGTTATTCAAATAACGATCCTCTCTTTTCCCAGGAGAATCTCTGTCTGATTTTTCTTTATCCTCATTAAAGATCCCAGGTGCAGACAAAGCTTTACATACTTCTAATTTGCATTATCCTTGGGAAGGAGGTAATTCACATGCCTTCAGTATATATCACTTGTTTTTGTAGTTCACTCTTTCCTATCTGTCTATTTAAATAAATCAAGAAATTTAGCCTTTTTAAACCCTCCGACAATAGAAAATGCCAAATTTTATTATGCCTGGTAATGAGCACATGCATTCTGAAATATCAGTTATAACTCAGATAAAGTAATTTTTTTTGTTCAGCCCTTCTTTGCTGTATTTTGTTTAAAATACAATCTCAGTTTTGACTCTTCAGAAGGAAAAGATGCATTTTACAGCAAAGATATAGATATTTTATTGACCTTTGACTGAGATAAATGAGGAAACATCCTTTGCTGAACAGCCCATGATCAACTCACAACCTCCAGCAAAATTTTATATGACGTTTTGTGGTACTGGGTAGAACTCTAGAAGCAGAAGAACGATAACCAGTCAGAGTAATTCTGTGTTATTATTAACCCTTAAACTGCACTATTTGCATAGATTCACATCTGAATTTCTAAAACATAAGGTGTGTGGACTTCTGGATTGTGACAAAATAGTCTGTCTTGGACTATTTTTATCTCGATTCTTTCTGCAATGAGTTTAGCCTGAAGCAGACTGACAGTACTGTTGACATTTCATTGAGTTTATATTTCTCAGGAGGGGGAATTTTTTGTTAATTAAATAATGTTGTAGTGTCTTAGAAACTACAAAGGCAATGTAAAGCCACACAGCAGTCATACTGCACTTTTTCAGAACACATGCGTATTTGTAAGGTTTCATTTTAAAGGAGTTGTTTTCCTAAAAGTCTTGAAAAGCAAGTAATATATTATATTAATATTATTATTATTATTATTATTATTATATAGTGCCAGCGATGTACCTGGCACTTTACAAAAAAATAAGATAGATACGGTCCCTGTCCGAGAGCTTACAATCTAAAGATAGGAGGAGGGGAGACAGGGAAGGGGGAATAGAGGGAGGGACAAGGGATGTGACATTCATGAGGATGCGAGAGCTCAGGTACACTTTCTTGGCTTGGTTATAGTAAATTGGGAGTTTACTATAGTAGTCCTGGGTGGAGATGATTAGCAGGAGTTCAGAAGGGTGGAGCAGAAGATGTGGATTTTGAGGAGGGACTTGAAGGTGTCGAGCATGGGGGCAAGGCAGACAAGGGCAGGGAGGAAGTTCCAGGCATGTGGGGCAGCAAGAGAGAAGGGAAAAAGGTGGTGGGGGGCAGGGGAGGCGTGGGAGGATCAGGGAGTGGATGGAAGAGGAGCAGAGTGCTCAAACAGGGGTTCAGAGGGAGATCAGGGCAGAGAGGTAGGGGGGAGTGAGGTTGTGAAGGGCTTTGTAAGTGAGAACAAGGAGCTTGTGCAGAATACGCTCAGGAAGAGGGAGCGAGTGGAGAGTGGAGAGGAGAGGCTGCACATGGTCAAAGCAACAGGCAAGAATGGATGATCCTGGCAGCAGAATTTTGAACAGAGATGAGGGAAGAAAGGTGAGAGTGGGGAAGGCCAGCAAGGAGGAGGTTACAGTAGTCAAGGTGTGAGATGACTAGGGAGTGGATGAGACTTTTGACAGAGGAGACAGACAGAAAAGGGCAGATCTTAGCAATGTTGTGGAGGGAGAAGCAGCAGGACTTGGTGATGGAGTCTATGTAGGGTTTGAAGGTAAGGTGTGAGTCAAAAATGAAGCCCAAGTTATGGGCTTGGGGGACAGGGAGGATGGAGACCCCATCAATGGCAATTGTCATTGACAGGGAGGAGGAAGAGGAAGGATTGGGAGGGAAGATAAGGAGTTCAGTTTTTGCCATGTTCAGTTTGAGTTGGCGTTGAGACATCCAGGCAGAGATATCAGAGAGACAGTTGGTGAGAAAAGCTTGAACAGAGGGGGAGAGGGAAGGAGTGGAGAGATAGAGTTGAGTGTCTTCAGCGTATAGGTGGTATTGGAAACCGTGGGAGGCAATGAGTTTTCCTAGGGATTGGGTGTAGATAGAGAAGAGGAGAGGGCCAAGGACAGAGCCTTGGGGAACCCTGACCGAGAGGGGTAGGGAAGAGGAGAGGGAAGAGTTAGGAAGAGATACATTGAAGGAGCTGTCAGAAAGGTAGGAGGAGAACCAGTCAAGGACAGAGTCCTGGAATCCAAGGGAGTGAAGCGATTCAAGTAGGAGAGAGTGGTCAACAGTGTCAAAGGCAGCAGAGAGATCAAGGAGGACAAGAATAGAGTAAAGGTCATTGGATTTAGCTATAAGAAGATCGTTGGCGATCTTAACAAGAGTGGTTTCAGTGGAGTGAAGGGGACGGAAGCTGGATTGGTGGGGATCAAGGGAGGAGTTGGTGGAGGGCAAGGCAACGAGAGTAGACAACCCATTCGAGGAGTTTGGAAGCAAAAGGGAGGAGCGAGACAGGACCATAATTAGAGGCTTCAGAGGGATCCAGAGTGGAGTTTTTGAGGATGGGGGAGACAGTGGTGTGTTTAAAGACAGAGGGGAAGGAGCTGGTAGAAAGGGAGAGGTTGATGATGTGCAGAAGGGGAGGGGCGATGGTAGAAGCAATGGAGGTCAGGAGGTGGGAAGGAATGGGGTCCAGGGGGCAAGTGGATTGGTTGGAGGAGGACAGCATGGAGGAAATTTCCTCAAGGGAGGTGGGAGGGAAGGAGGACAGGAGACAGGTGGGGGAGGAGGGAGCAGGGGGGGAGTAGTAGGGGGAGAGGACTTGGAAGCAATTTCTAGGTGGATCTTGTCAATCTTGGAGGTGAGGAAGAGAGCAAGATCCTGAGCAGAGAGAGAAGAGTGAGGAGGAGGACAGGGGGGAGTTGAGAAGGGAGTCAAAGGTGGAAAAGAGGCGGTGAGGGTCCCGGAAGTAGGACTCAATGTGGGAGGCATAGTACTGCTGTCTAGCGAGGGAGATAGAAGAATTAAGTGATGAGAGGCAGAATCTGAACTGGAGGAAGTCAGCATGGTAGCGGGATTTACGCCAGAGGCGTTCCGCAGCCCGAGTGCAGGAGTGGAGATGGCAAATGTTGGGAGTGAGCCAAGGGCGAGGGTTACAGGAGCGAGCTGGGTGGGAGGAGAGGGGGGCAAGGGAGTTGAGGGTGGAGGAGAGAGAGGAGTTGAAAGTGGAGATGGCAGAATTGGGGGAGGAGGAGGAGAAGACTGAGGGGAGATGAGGAGAGAGGGAGGGGGCAAAGTCCTGGGACACAATGGCCTGCATATCATGGAATGGACAGGGAGATGGTGAAGAGGAGGGGGAGTGGTGGGAGAGGTTGAAGGAGGCAAGGAAATGGTCAGATATGGTATGGGGCTAGAAGGAGAGTTGGAGACAGAACAGTTCCTAGAGAATAGGAGATCAAGAGAGTGACCATCAGTGTGGGTGGGGGAGCTAGTCCAGAGGTGGAGATTAAAGGAGGAGGCTAAGGAGAGGACGCGAGTGATGCAAGGTTGGGAGGGTGGATCAACATGGATATTAAAGTCGCCAAGGATGAGTGTGGGGATGTCATCAGAGAGGAATAAGGTGAGCCAGGATTCGAACTCGAAGAGAAAGGAGGAGAGGGAGCCGGGGGGGGGGGCAGTAGATAATAGCAACACGGACGTGGAGAGGGGAGTAGAGGCATCTGGAGTGAGCCTCAAAGGAGGGGAAGGAGAGAGAGAGGGGGGAGTGGTTGAAACTGGCAGGAAGAGGCAAGGAGGAGGCCTACGCCACCACACCGACCTTTGGCGTGGGGATGGTGGGAGAAGGAGAGACCTATGAAGGAGAGGGTGGCAGGGGTGACAGAGTCGGTGAGGAAGATCCAGGTTTCAGTAAGGGCGAGAAGATGAAGGGAACGAGAGAAGAAAAGATCATGGATATAGGGGGCTTTATTAGCAGAGGAGCGACAGTTCCAGAGGGAACAGGAGAATGGGAGTTAATGAGGGGGGAGACAGGGAATTTATTTATTTATTTAACATATTTTTATCCTGCTTTCTCCACCTCTGTGGATCAGAGCAGCTAACAAAACCATACAAAAAATATACAAACACTTGAACAATTTAAAACATAAATTTAACCATAAAAGCACCCCCCAACCCTACCCCTCACCCCCACCCCCAACCCTACCCACTCCACCCTACCCCTACCCCTCACCAAATGCCTGATGTAACAGCCATGTTTTACAGTTTTCCGGAAGGTCGTGAATTGCGCCCCCACCGAGAGGGAGTTCCACAGGTGCAGTGAAGTGACTGAGAATGCCCTGCTCTGTGTGGCCCTCCGAGACACCTGGGGGACCTCCAACAGTGCACCCCCAGCCGACCGCAGGGGCTGATCCAGAACCCAGGGAGTGAGGCGGTCCCGCAGGTAAACAGGGCCCAGACTGTGTAGGAATGGGGATAAGATTAGGGGAAGGGGGATGATGGGATCGGCGGGAGATGGGCAATGGGGTAGAGGGGCAGGGGGAAAGAGGTGGGGGGGAGGGGGAGGAGGTGTGGGGACATTGGAGAGAGATGACACGCTTAGTGGGAGGCAGGAGCAGAGGGGAGAGAAGCAGAGGGAGGAGCAGGTGAGAGGGAAGGAGGAGATGAGAGAAGAGGGGAGAGAGGGGGTGAGAGATAAGGCCAGGCATCTTGGTGGTTCAGTTACAGAGGTGGGGAGGTGGGATGGGTCTTGCAGTTGAGATGATATCTGCCTCTATCACCTCCGTCCACAAGCGGCCAGGCCCGCCAATGGCTCTTTGCCCTTGGGCGCTGCCCTCAGGGCAGCCTCTTCCTCATGGAGTTTACCTGTGGGGGGAGAGAGGACACACAGTCACCCCAGCTGTAGGCGCTTCCAGCAGCTTCTGTAGCTGCTTTTCTCCAGCCCAGCTCCCTCCTACGTCCCTCAGGGCAGCCTCCTCCTTATGGAGTTTACCTTTTGATATCTCAACCTTGTTAATAATAGTTGGAAACAGGTTTATGTATATATGAACTGAAACCAAATGAGAGAAGTACTGAAGCATTCATTAGGTTTCATCATTTCAGCATAAACAGCCACAATATGTGGCATACTTTGGTATTCAGGAGTTGAGAAAATTGAACAAGAAGTATTCTCACCTTCTTGAGTATTAATGCAGGAAACAACCCTTTAGCTAATAATCCATAGTACAAGCAGAAGGGATAAAGATGACAATTAGTGCTGGGGTATGAAAATATCTGGATGTTTGGTCAAGCACATCTTGCATGTACTGAAAGGATGGTAAGATTATATATGTTCCCTGTGAGACCAAGGAGTTTGGGGTTAGAATTTGGATAGCTAAATTCAGGTACAGCTGTTACAACATGACTATCCTCTGCAGCACCCCCACCCCGCCCCCCAAAAAGGTCTGTGATTCTATGGCACAGTTTTAGCGGTAAGACAATGGACACCACAGCCAACTATAAGTTGATGGTATCTAGCTGTGAAATGTGTTTTCTACAAATGTGGCTAATACCTACAGAGGATTGGTAGTTGGATGTGATGCTGAATGGAAACGAGGGGTGAAATGAGAATGGATTTCCATTCTCGTGAGAACGTGCAAGTTTCTCACAACCCTGATGAGATCTCATGCATTCTCTCATGGGTTCCCAAGAAGAAACCTCAAGAAATACTCTGCACCTGCGTAGAGCTGGGTTTTGGTCACATGAGGATCTCACAAGAATGGGTTGCGAATTGGCCAACTCCAGATCAATTCTCATTCTCGAAAATGTCAGCAAGAATTTTTGAGAATTATGATGGTGAGTTTTAGCCCTAATAGAAAGTCTTTTAAGATCTAGCAAAAATACCTCACCTTCCATCAAGGGCCCATCCCCTCCTCCCATAAATTACAATGATACAAACTTTAGGCTCTTTCTATACTTAGCACTAAGGTCCTAATCCTGAAATATAATAGTGTGCAAAAGACTGGATCTGGATCTGGATCTGCGTACAGCCCCATTTGATATCCACCTAAAGCAATGCTTACGCTTAGAAAATCAGGCAGCAAAAGCATGTTCTTCCCATACAGAGTTCCCAATTAGGGAACATTTCTTGGGATCAGTACATCCTGGTTATATAGCACTATAGAAAACTCTAAAAGTAGCCCCAAGTAGGCAGGTCTAGGAAAGATATCCTACCAGTTCAGCCCAGTTCAGGACATGTGATGCTGTTAAAACCTACCAGAATACCCCATGAGGATGGGGAGTGTGGAACCTAGCTCTTAGAGAACCGGCTGTTGATTTGTTAATATCACCTCTGGGCAGGACTGAAGCAACAATCTGACTGGAAGACTAAAGTTGCATCCCATGTGACTGTTACTGGTTTCAAAACTATGTAAGGTTTATCTTTTGTGTGGACAAAAGTTATATCACTTTCCGCGTGTGGTAGTACAATAAACTGCCTTTTAAAAAAATGACTACAATTCTCAGGCACTGGTGGCACCTAGCCTTCAGTCTCCTGTCTCATGCAGCACCCAAGATATGTGATTATCTTGGTGGGTATTACATTGATGGGTGCTATAGAAGCGTATATATATAATAATACTCTCAAGCAGCATGCCCTGTCAAGAAGAAAACAATATATTCTATATTAATTATTTGATTTCTTTATTATGGTGTCAGCATTTCTCTGATAAGCTACCATTTATATATCTTGTTTCATGACTCTTTAAGTGTCTATTGACATTATGGACTAAAATACAATAGCTGTGAAATAATGTCTTCTAAGAACTGGTGTGCTTTTTGGTTTTCTCTGAGACACAGGGTGCTGTTTGTCAGTGACTCAAACTCAGGAAGCCATTACAATTTGTCCTTCTAAGTTTGGAATTTATTCTAATAACAAGCCTTTCTATTTGCATAACACTTTTATCCCAGAAACTTAAAGCCTTCAAAAAATATTAACTTAGCCTCACAATCCTCAAATGACTAGGATTCGCCCATCAAGCTTGCAGAGAAGAATCAGACAGCAGACAGTACCAAACGGCTCCAAATGCATTGTCCAACAGAATTGCAGAGAATGCGGTAAAAGGTTCAGAGTATGAGGCGATTACTGTGTCATTATCTCATTCTGAATGGACTTGGGATCTTTTTCTGTACATGGAAGCAAGCTGAGGCTTCAGCTGTACATAAAGAGAAAGGAGATCATGGGGACATACACTGGGCTCCCCAAAATCTTTATTTTCCCTTTAAGCCTCAGGGAGTCTGAGAGATTTTATTGACCTTAATTAAGCCCTCCTTAGGATCAGGAGGTTGGTGGGCTTGGCGAGCTTTTGTTTTTAAAAAGCCAACTTGCTTGCCAGGCGAGTTTCCCAAGCTCTCATTTTATTGTGGTTTCCAGCAGGGGATCTTGTTTCAAGGGATATGATCAAAGTAAAGGACATTTCTTCTGGGACTTATTTTACATAGATTAGATCTCATTATTCAACTTGCTCTTTAGTCTATATTCTTTTTATAAGCTTCTGGCTATATGAATGAATTTAACATAGTAAAGTGTGAATTTATTATAATGAATACACTTTCTGAGTTAAAGGGAGGCAAAATACAGCACAGTGTAATACTTTGAAGCTTCCTTATAGACAATAAATTTCAGTGTTGCAGCGGTTTAATCTTATCTCAAGCAAGGATGCTGTACACTAATTTCTATGCAAATTTTAAACAGCCTTTTATTTCATTTTTCAAAAAATGTAAACAACTTATTTGTTGGAATTGTTGTCATTGCCTAGGTTTGCTTCCTTTGTGTATATTTCAGCCTTATTTCAAAGGTGTACTCAATGGTTTAATGATTTTAGCCCTGAACTAGATTCAGTGGTTAAACGTCTCACAAATTGAGACTAGCTTACACAAACTGAGACTTCACACAAATTCAGACTAACATCCACTCATTCATACTGAGGACAAGACAATGGGTTCTGATTCTAATGGACAGTAGGCTGTAATTATGATTAATCAACATATAATGGAACCTCAGTGTACACAGACATTCCTTTCCAAAATTGTTAAGTTTTAGATACAGATAGAAGTGATGATTCTTATATAAAAGCTCACTTTTCGTAACATACAAATAAACATACAATGTTGTATTTAGAGGTGAGCCAAATAGCAGATTTTATATTTGTGAATATTATTAACATATTTTGGTAGCCTACTTAGTAGCCGAATAAATATTATCTCCAAAATGAAATGTGCACATCTGTCAATTTGGATATTCAATTTTGGACACTTCATCTATTTTATTTTTTGGTCATCTATTTGGTTACTTCTTTTGGGGATCAATTAGCATATTTTGGGACTTTGGAGGGAACTATTTTTACCAAAACAAAGTACTGAAATACCAAAGTGAATGAAATACTGAAATAAGTAGGGATGTGCGAACAGAACCGAGTTTGGAAATTCGGTTCAAAAATCGAGTTCGGTTCGGAAGTTCGGTTTGGTCGACCGAACTAGTTGAGTTTGGTCAAATTCTGAACTTCCAAACTGAGTTCATACATTCAAAACTGGTGTTTGAAGCTATTTTTGACTTTCCAATCTGGTTCGGATTTAACCGAACAGGTCATTCGAATTCGAGTTCCGTTCGGAAGCTCAGTTTGGTTGACCGAACTAGTCAAGATCGGTCCGAGCTCCGAACTTCCGAACCACGTTTGCACATCCCTAGAAATAAAGTGACCAAACCAGCCAAAGTAAACAAATGAATATCAAAATGTATGAATGAAGAGGAAGCAAATAGTTCCTCATATACACTTTCAGAAATTATTCAATGCAGCTGAATTTGATGGATACAATTTTCAACATGGATATTCATTTCAGTTCTATTGTATTATAGAACACTGTACAGCAACCTAACTTTTCAGTCTCTCTGAAGGTCAATTAAAATCAAAGTCTGAATTAAAATTTAAAAGGCTGCATATAATCATCCAGAAGGTATTGAAATAGGTTATTGATCTTTTTACCTATCTTTTTATGGTGATTTGTCTATAAGTGTGTGTGTGTGTGTGTGTGTGTGTGTGCACTTTTCAATACTATTATATAATAGTCCTATTACATTTGAACTTATGGCAGTACACATGCTATAGTTTCAATACATTGATTTGAGATTAAAATTCCTGAGAGTGGATGAGAAATTGATTTTAAGCTGACAAAATTGTGTTCAGTACTTGTAAGTCATATTATCCTGCTCTCTCTCCAATAATCTGCTTAAAGATATTTCCTTCACTGTAGACAAAAGGAGGTTTTTGGGGCCACACACTGCTGTCACATAGAGCACCGTTAATGGAGTGTAAGTGAAATATTGTTTGCTTCTTTAAATTTCCAGGTTATAAATTCTGAGTGAAATTCTGCTGCAATATTCTCCTATTCAACTCACTGAAATTACGTCACCAGGGTTACAAAGATGCTACTGACAACAAAATTTGGCCCTATAGGTTTGGTGTGAAATTCATCCCTACACTGAAGGGGAGAGGAATATTTGAAGGCAAGATTGGTAAAGGGAGGAGCTACTGTATCTGCATTTATAAGGATCTAATTGTTTTTGCACAGAATTGGTACTGAGGCTGCTACAACAAGGATGAGCATTGCAGAGTCTCACAACCTGTCTGTATTTAAGGTCCTTTTCACATGGGTGCCCCCCCTCACACATGTGTGCGGGTGGGGGGGCACCCATGCGAACAATGCAGCGGGTGCAGTGTGGGTGGGCACCCGTGGGAACACCAAGGGCAGTGGGTAGGTGAGTGTGTGCACACGCACAGAGCAACGGGTGCCAATGTCTGATGCTCTGTGCGTGGAGGTGGGTGGGGGTCTGTGGGAACGCAGCCCCACCCACCACTCACCTACCGCGCTGCCCACCCATCCCCCCCCAACCATAGTGGCCTGTGTGAAAAGGGCCTTAAGGATCAAATAGAAGGTTAGAAGATTAATAGGTTAGAGGGATCAAATCTTTCTCTCTGACTCTAGCTGAATTCCTAGCATAAATTATATTATTTATTAGGCTTTGTGCAAGGAGGGGTTATTTTCATGCTAGTGGAATAATTTATTCTATTTACTCCGGAGTATCTTCCATTGCAACATTTCATATTTTAATTTTTTCTGAGTCCATAGTCCACAATTTGCACATCTTTTAGTTTATCAAAGCAAAAAGGAGATTTTTAGGAAAGAAACATTTGTCCGTTAAATGGTTAATCAAGACTCAGAGTTTTTCTTTTTATTCTGATCAATGTAAGTCAAATTTTCAGTGCAAGTGGTTGAATCATCTTCAGAACTCTAATCATAATTAAACCACAAGGAGGCTGTTATGATTAAATGTGGGAAGCTGAAAATATGTGAACCATAACAAAGGATCTGAATTCACTTCAAGCTTTGCATAAAATGCAGTTTCATATTTTTGATCTTAGTGTAAAAAGGCTTTCCCCCTCTTTTAGAGAATTCTTCACAAATGCAGCCAAGTTTTCTTTTAATAGCATACATATTACTATCTTTCCACATTTCTATATAACTTGTCCAGTTTTCAAATAATTTCCACACTTAATTTTTTTTTGTTAAGAATATATCATTTTACTGGCGGGACTAATAAGCTACAGCTATTCCTAGTTTGCTTATAAGTAAATATTATTCCAAATGACTTTCAGACAGCTGCATAATACATGTGCTGTATCTGCAATGTGCAATAAATTTCTAAAATCTATGTCTTTTATTGTGTTCTAATTCTGTATTGCCATAATCATTTCTGTTTCTGTCTTTCTAATTAGACTCTATAGCTTTCACAGGAGAACACACAGGATATATGCATTTCTGTTGGTGTAATTTAGCCCTAAATAATTTTACATGAAACACATCCATTTGTAACAAGTACTGGATTCTGCTAGGCAACAGTTTTACAGTGGGTAAAAAGAGATGCACCGGCAGCTCAGCAGCTCCCTGGCCCACCCTGGGACAGAAAAGCATAGCCATTAGCCGCCACTCCCTGGGTCAGCCTGTGTCATGGAACAGATGTGCCTGTGACCCCCTGATGGCTGGAGGGCTCTCCCACTGCCCCCACGCCATGGATATGGGGTGGAACACAGCAAACAGAAGGACTGGAGAGCAGACTCACCTCCACCTTGCTCGCAACCCCCTGCCATGATGGGTAGACATGGCAACCAGACATGGCAAATGTCCATGGCGGTCCGCACCCTGTGGCATGGATAGGTGGATCTGATGGCTGAACAAATGTGCAGGCCCATATTGGCCCACTTTAGCAGTCCTTAGCCCAGAATGGTCACCAAGGATCCTCTGAAGGATACATCCCAGACCAGACACCTACCCACCCTGGGGAACCCCGCAGCCCAACATCTGGCAACGGAAACAAACAATCAGGTGAGTCCCAGGCTCAGGCAATCAGTCCAACACAGCCCACTATCTCATTTGGTTTCACCCAAAAAGAGAAATCCAGTGGAAATTTTATTTTTAAAGCATTATATATTAAAGATGACCTCAAGAAACCCTCTAAAATAAAAAATTCCTCAAACTGTAAGGAAATTCAAAGCTGAATTATGATCTGGACCAAAATTTTGCAACTCACTCCAAGTCATTCTCCTGGGCCAAACAAAACCAGTACATCTACTGTAACCTTTTGATGAATCCAGCATTCATCCTCATCATCATTAACTGATATGCTGCTGCACTCTCTTTCACACCCAACATGTCTTAGCAGAAAAACTACCTATGTTTATTTTTCCTCTTGTTAAACCATCTGTTGTACTGTATAAATAGTGGACAAAAGTTGTCTGGCTCATTGATCTGGGAGTAGGAAGTCATAGCTGAAGAAAATTCGGAACCCCCAAATTCCAGCATTTCCAAATCAGAGGCAATTTAATGTGGACTTTTTTCTGTTAACAACTGCAATTTATACTTTTTGGAAAGTTTCCTGTTACCTAAGAGCTAAATGCTGCATGTATGTTTATACCTGACTCTGGTTTGCACTTGAAGTTCCCACTATGGAAATGATATGATCAGTCACTGTAGACTCATAGTCTTATTATCTTACCTTAAGAACATGCCCTTCAACCCTCGGAGATCAGTCCTTCAGTTTTCACTCAAAGAAAGAAAGCTTACAATTACTTTTTTCTGCAGGATCAGGCTGTGAACTGTCATGTTCGAAACAAATAACCTATTGATATTGTGAAAGATAACTAGAGTCTGTCTTTGCTTAGCAGTGTGCTACTTTTCTTCCACGAATGCCTTCCTAAAATGGAGAGGAACCCAACTGCAGTGAAGCTAATTTTCTTTGGCTATGACTTCCTGCTCCCAGATCAATGAGCCAGACAACTTTTGTCCACTATTTATACAGTACAACAGATGGTTTAACAAGAGGGAATATAACTGTAGGTAGTTTTTCTGCTAAGACATGTTGGGTGTGAAAGAGAGTGAAGCAGCGTATCAGTTAATGATGAGAAGAATGTAAGCTGGATTCATCAAAAGGTTACAGTAGATGTTTTCTTTTTTCAAATTTTAATGAATAAATTATATTCCCATTCATTAAAATTTAAACGTACATAAGTAATATTTATCCACAGATAATTACCTGAGGTGAAACTCTTTTATACTGACACAGTGATCTCATTTTATAGCAGATCCTTAATCATGATCACTGCTTCAAAGAGGGTCAGATCAAGCTCCCATTGAACTGAATAGAAAAACTCCCACTGATGTCAATGAAAGCAGAATGGGATTCTAAGGGGAAGTTAGTCTAGCCCAAGGGACAACATTCTCATTCACATCCAGGTCTACCTGAATGGCATTGGACAAATCACTGCTTCTAAGCCTCAGCTTCCCAATAGTAAAATGAGGCACCAGTCGGGCTGGAACGAGCAGCTAAATTGTTGTTTGTGAGAAATTTTGCCATATCAGGAAATGGGATCAGTTTCCCAACCTTTTCCTGATACCGATGTGATTTCTTGATTCTCACAATACCGCAAGATACCAGCCCGATTTACCAGCTTTCTGCTTAACATTTGCTGTGTACCACATATCATTTGTCCCACACCCCAAAAGGAAGACACTGACACCATTATTTGGGTTAAACTAGGCTTCACCAAAACTTTATTACAACTTAGTCGGGTAGGGAGGGGGCTATGCCCCTTCGAGTCCTGCAAACCTTAACTATTAACTCATTTAATAAACTAGTAATAATCTTAAGCGGTGTGATGTTCCTCAGTACCGCAACAATGCTAACTATAGCTGCTGCAATGTCACACCTGTCCGGCCGCCCCCAGTCGGATCAGGAGGCCCTATGCCTACTGTGACCCTAAGAAGGAGCGAGGAGATGCTCCCCTGTGCCCTGGACCGCCTCTGTCCTAAGGCCCCCGGGGTTGTCTCTGTCGTCCTGGTTCTGAAGTGATGCTGGCCAGACAAGTTCTAGCCTTCACTCAGAGCCCACCTCTTAAGGAGATGACTTGGCAGCAGACTATCCCTATTTCTAACCTAACTACTTCGCAGGACCCCTGCCACTAGAGACTGTCAGCTTCTGCTTGGCTAGTCTCGCTCCCCTCCCCCCAACTTCTTAAGTAACTGGCTCAGCTGATCTTGGAGGGCCTTGAGATAAATCTCAAGCCTTTCATCTGATAGGTGTATGCCGTCAACCCTATACAACTCTGGTCTATTAAATTTGATCTCTCGGTGACTAATTACTTGACCCCCTAACTCAAGCACCAGTTTCCCAATCTCTTTGTTGACATTTCTCCTAGCTCTGCCATCCTTGCTTGGGCGCACGGCATTTCTCCCATTTATTCGCTCAAGCATCTCAGACCATGCAAACACAGTTTCTGGCAGAATCCTTCTTGCTGCATGCAAGTCCCTCTTGATGCTGGTGACCAGGTGCAAACCTGTGTCAACCGGCAGGTTGTTTTCTCCCAGGTGGATTACCAGTATGTCTGGATGCGGCTGCGATGCTAACAAGTGGATCAATGGCAGGAACTGGGCCCACTTCATCCCGCTCCGGCCTCTCCACGACACCTTTGCCAGATGGCCCAGTCCCAGCTGGGTCCCCCAGTACAAGCATCCTGCTCATCTCCCGGCCCAGTAGATAATACTGTGGCCCGCTATGACAACTTGCTGCTGCGGGCCAGGCAGCTCGCTTCCTATGAAGAACATAACAATTCGTTAACCAAAAATTTGTCCCATGGGTTCCATGGCCCTTATCCCTTAACTAAGGGGCCCTTTTTACTATAACTGAACCTTTCTGACGTAAGACCGATAAGCTCCAGACTTCCAGCGACCTATCAATTTTACTTGCTGCGCGGATAATCCTGCAGCCGTCGCACAACTAGCCGCACCAATCCGAAAGGAGTGGGAACCAAAGTTCCGCGTTGATAAGTCCAGTCTTTTTAATGCTTTGTTCAATACTGCTGAAAATCGGTACCTTGTCAATTTTGTACCATTTTCGTTTATGAACAACTTTCCTCGCTTTTCAGCTGTATCACCATATATTCCTCTAGTGCCTTCACCGGGCAAAGGTCTTCCTCATCTATCTCAGCCAGTTTTATTAACTGTCCCCTTCTGCACTGATCTGTTTTGGATCCCCGCACCACTTCTGTCATTCCTTCTATCCCTACCTGAATGTCCTCTATGCACAACACAGGTCCCCCTGGATTGCGAGCTGAGGCAGTTGCTAATTCTCCCACCTGGAAGGCCCCGAAAAAGGCCAATTTAAATAAAGCTTGGAATAACCAGTTTCGAAAGCCGAAAAACACACCCTGTGGAGTTGCTGGGACATGCCTCTCAATATTATCGGTGTGATGGGCTGTCTGCTGTCACTACCCCTTGGTGACTCCCTTTCCCAACCTTCCATCATCTTCCTCATGAAAAAAAACCCGTTAGGAGATTGAAAGCCGGCCAGCTTATTATAAAAAGTTAAGACTGCCAGTTTCCCAGAGATAGTGCCTGGCACCAGCACTTTATTTCTCAGGCTTATTGCAAACTGCAAAGTCTGAGCCTCTTTAATTGGGAACTGTGTCCCCCACCCTTTTTCTTTCCTAAATTCCGGAAACTCTGCCAAAGCCTGGAGGTAAGCTGCTCTTGTGTGCAGAGCAAGTGATCTCTACACTGCTTGGAACATTGTTACAGTCAAATGTTCCAAATCCCCTCAGGCAGCTCCTCTGGTTCGATCCTGGCTCCCGGTGCCATTTGCATGAATCGCTCCATCTGTTGGCGAGAGAGTGCGTCGGCTATGCCGTTGCTAACACCTGGTACGTGCCTGGCTGTGAACAATATTGTTTGCCAGGCATTGCCGCATCAACACTCTCACCAAACCCATCACCCTTTTTGAGTGGGATGATAACAAGTTCATCACGTGCACCACCGTGAGGTTGTCGCACCAGAACAAAATCGTCTTCTTAGCAAACTCCCTCTCCCATATGTGTACAGCACCACTATGAGGAACAGTTCTAAAAAAGTCAAATTTCAGATCCAACCCTCTTGCACCCACTTTATTGGCCACAGTCTCCCTGCCCAATAAAGTCCGAACCCCAGGGACCCGGCTGAGTCAGATTGGACTTGCAGCTCGACCTCCATTAGCCACCTCTGCCGCCAGATGCTGATTCCGTTAAAATTCTGCAGGAAGTGGAGCCAAGTCCTTAGGTCATCCCGCATGTCGGCAGAGATCCTAATGTGGCAGTGCCTGGGTAGATTAGACCCCACCTTCTCATATAGCCTGGATAGGAAGGCGTGCCCTGGCGCCACTACCCGGCATGCAAAATTGAGGCTCCCCGTTAGGGCCTGAAGTTGCCTGACTGTTGCTTTTGGGCACCCCAATATCGCTTTGATGTCCCTGACCAAAGCGACCAGTTTCTCGACTGGCAAGCGGGACACTTGCTGTTCAGTGTCTAACTTGACCCCTAGGAATGTTAGAACGGTTGTTGGTTCCACAGTTTTTTCCAGGGCCAGGGGGACCCCTAGCTCCCCTGTCATCACCTGAAAATCCTCGAGGGCATTCCTATACTCTGCTGTCCCCTTTCTTCCCAAGAACAAAAAATCATCGATATAATGCAATATATAATGAGATTTCATTCTTTTCTTAGCCAGCCATTCCAGCAGGGAGCTAAAACTCTCAAAGGCCGAGCAAGATATGGAACACCCCATGGGCATTGCCTTATCATAGAAATACTGGCCTCCAAACTGGAACCTGAGTAGCCTGAAGCTGTCAGGGTGGACCGGAAGCAGGCGAAATGCAGATTTAATGTCGCATTTAGCCAGCAATGCCCCTTTGCCGCACTCCTTCGCCATCTCTATCGCCACATCAAATGATGCGTATCGAACAGAACACAGCTCGGGAGGAATGGCGTTGTTAATTGATCTTCCCTTGAGGTGAGAGAGGTGATGTATGAGCCGGAACTCTCCTTCCTGCTTTTTGGGCACAATGCCCAATGGCGATACGTGCAAATCAGGGAAGGGTAAGGACCCAGAGGGGCCCGCAATACGGCCCTCTCCGAATTCCTTTCAAAGCTTGGCGGCCATCAATTTCTCCCTCCCTTCCACTGATTGCAAGTTCTTCACCCAACTTCTAGTTGTCTCAAATTTAGCCGGGATGACAAAGTCATCCCTGAAACCCGACACTATGTACTCCACCCCCTCAGTCATCGGGCAGCCCGCCAGGGCACGCTGGAGCGCCCTATGATTGACCAGCATTGGGGCCCTTTCCTCCCCCTTGAGGCTGATTGCCCCCAGTCCCTTGCTTCCCCTGCTGTTTCCCATGGGAGGGGCCCCGCACTCTATTGCCTTGAACCCCTGGGTGTCCCCCTCCACAGTGGGAGTAAGCGTGCCAAAAATGGCACACAGAGCGGGTGTAACCCCCCGACCCATTGAAGTCCCAACAGGTCATTCCCCTCTGACTACTGCGGCGCCCTCCTTCACGAAAGGGGTCATTTATTGGGGCTACTCCCCCTCTGGCCAGGGTGTGTCCGTTGTCGGTCCTGTGTGTCCCGACCACATTAGACATACACTCGAGCCATAAATCAAGTCCCATCTGATCCCTGGGGTAATTGCTGCCCTCTTTCTAAAACTTTCATCATAACAGAGCCACGCCCCCGGACTCCTGGAGTCGTATGCTCTGCACACGATGTCTAGGTACTTGATCAATTCAGTGGCCCAATCAGGGGCAGCCTGAATCATCACACCTATCAGCACTGAAAAGGTGGCTGACCAATTGGCCCAGTTATTTTCCACCTTCGGGTGCTTGAACCTTTCTTTGTCCTTTTCCTTCTGATTAGAGTTTGGATCTGGCACCGGTTCCATATATAAGAGTGAGAATACATCTACGTATTCTCCTTTCCAAATTTTTTTCCTGGTGTGTTGGGCCAAGTGCGCCCCTACAGGTGCCCCTACCGCCGCCCAGGTGCCTGGCTCACAGGGCGTTGCTGTGGTCACATTGGCCTTCCCTTGACACGTGGTGCATGCATTACCCTGCGGCGCGACCATTGCGGCACTTAATTCCCCCTGCCCTACTGCCCCAGGGTCATTCTGGTTGGTCGCCGCCACCCTTACCGTGTCTTGTTCAGGCCACGGCACCCATGACCCGACCCACCCAAGCCGCGTGGCCGCTTGGGGGTCTGCCTGTGCAGTTTGCTCCTTGTTCCCACTGTTTTCTTTATTCCCACACTGTCATTGTTGGCACTGCATACGCTTACCTTGTATCTCGCGGCTGGGGCCTGCACCCTCATTCACCAATGGATCCTCGTGAGGCCGGACTCGCTGTTCCCCTTGCCTCACCACTCTTGCCCCTGGGGGTGCTGGAGTGTTTATTTGACTCCCCTCCTGCCACGCATGTTGCCTCATGTCTTGTTGTCGCCCCTCTGCTAGCTCTGCAACTTTTCCTTCAAGCGCCCCATAAATGCGTTGAGGGTCTTGAGGACTGCCACCAGCTGGTCCCCTCTCGCACGCTGGGCCGGTGGTTCCTCTCCCTCATCCCTGAGTGGAGACAAATGATGCTTTCCCCCTCACCTGGGCGGAGGGGAACGCCTCGCCAGGGGCTGCCCGGCTTGACCTAAGGGGGTCTGAGCCTCCGGTTCCGCATGGCCCTGTGCACTCATGGGGTGTGTTGATCTCCAAGTGCCACGCGATCCCGGTCCGGCTCTTCCCTGAACCGTGCGGGGGCTGCACTGTCCTCATGCTAGCCCTAGTTCCCTTGTTGTGTGCCTCCCTCTGGGCAGCACTGGTTGCCCCGTGGGATACAGCATTGCCCACCTCCCCCTCGGGCGTTCCCTCAATCTGTCCCCCCCCCGTGCACCCCCAGTCCTTGAGGCCTCATGGCCATGAATTGTCATGGCAGCCTCTGTTTCCAATTCCAAACCCCCCCTACCAGCCTGAAGATCTCCATGCGCCTGTTCCTGGTTTGCTAGGCTGGTAAGGGTGGTTTTGCAGTCACTCATCTGGGCTTGGAGGGCCTCAAGGACCTCCTCGACCCTTTTTATGAGTGTCTTCCTGGCGGGGCCCTTGCCCTTCTTTCCCCTGCCTCCTTTAGCCATGGCCTGTCCCTTGCCTTCTCCTTTCCACCCCTAGCTTGGGACTTGCAGGCTCATGTGTTGGCTCCCCCAAGCCCTGCTATCAGGCCCTGCAGAGGCCCGTACATGATGCCTCCCTTACCTCACCTGCCCCAAGCAGGCTGCTGCCAAGGTTGCCCGGATCCCTTGCTGGCATGCTCGAGCCCAGCAACCGGCACTGCAGAGGCTCTCACCGAGCCTTTCTTCACCCTGCCTGCCCCTTACAGGCTCCTGTGCTGTAAGCCAGCCGGCTCCCCAGCCTTGCTTACAGCCTGAAAAAACTTTCCGTTGGGCCAGATGGCCTCGATGTCCACCGCTCAGCGCCCTCCCCCCACACTCTCAGGCTCTTCAAGTGCAGCCAGCATCCATGCTGCACTCACATTGCTGTTTGGATGCGGAATGGTGATTCCGCGCTGAGATCCAAGATGGCGGCTGCAAAGTCCCGCATCTCGTGAGACTTCGCACTGGGCTGCTCTACATTGCCATGTGCCCCACCCTAGCCTTCCTAGCAACATATATGGGGGAGGGACAAAAACCATCACCCTGCGAGCCGCTACCCGTGCCGGGGAGGGCCGCATGGCGATGGGGCTTAGTGCTCACCACTTTGCTGATGATTTTACTTCTGGGTTTGTTGTTTCCTCATTTCTGAGACAATCACAGTGTGAACAGCCCACCCTTTAACCTCCATTAGTGCCTCCACTCAGAATTGTTGTTTTATGTTGTTCCCTTTGCTTTGACCAATCTGCAACTGTTGTAGATTAGTAAAGGAATCTGAGTACCAGCCAATGAGTGACAAGGAAGTACAAGGGGAAATGGAGAGCAAAAAACGTGGTATTGCAAGAGGATCCTGGTAAACGGAAAGTTGGTAAATCAAGAAACGAAATGTCAGTCAAGATATTACTGAGTACTGAGAGGGTCTCAATTCAACTAAGATTATAGCCGGAATTGTGATTTAAACACATG
This sequence comes from Sphenodon punctatus, assembly GCA_003113815.1. Taxonomy (NCBI): domain Eukaryota; kingdom Metazoa; phylum Chordata; class Lepidosauria; order Sphenodontia; family Sphenodontidae; genus Sphenodon; species Sphenodon punctatus. The sequence goes on from QEPC01012389.1 coordinate 4,996,225, forward strand.
TCACATTTTGGCAAAGTCTAGTTTCAGCCCTAGATGCTAGCAACAGGTCTGGACAGCTGCTCAGCACAACAGGTGCAATGGAAGAGGAGAGATATCCCACAATTCCGTTAACTTGAAAAGCCCCTAATTGGCCTTCTCAAAATTATCGAGATTGATGGATTGGGTTCTTCATCCACTTAAAATTCTATTCTCTGATAGCCAGGTTATAAACATAACATGGGTCTGGTTCCACTAGATTCCCCTACACATGGCCAGGCTTTACCTAATATCTTACCCAAGGATGGGGAAATTCTGGACCACAGGCCAAAAATGTTTTACTCTTACATATGGCCCACTGTGGTTCTCCCATGGTTACTATCTGTCAGGGGTGTGCTGGCTCATGGTGCTGGGCCAGTAGGTGTGCACGCCTCTATTGCTTTCTGCCAGTGCGTAAGCTCCAGCCTCTAACAAGTCAGGGAAGAGGGACTGCTGCTTCCTGATGAATAGCTGATTGGTGAGAAACACCAGCGTTTAACAGAACCAGTGCTAGCTTTTATGTTGTGCAACCCTCTAGCTGATTTCAAATTGCCAGTGTGGCCTGCAGACAAAAATGTTTCCTCATCCCTGAACTAACCAGTCTATCTGTAGCTACCGGTGTTTTATTGATGCCTTGAGGTCATCTACAAACATGAAACCCCTTCTGACCTAACTTTGAACAATATTGTCTGGTGCACATTGTGGCAGTAAGAAAGCAGTGTTCCAGTGTAAAATGTTTAAATCTTTCCTAAAGATAATTTCAATATCTTTAATGACTTGCATTTGTTAAGTTTTTCACAGGGCTGGTTTAATACCATAAAAAACTAAAATAAGGGGCTTGATCCTGGGAATATTCAGATATGAGAGATCTTTAATCCTGGGTGTAGTTCTACAGATAAGTGTTTGCAGGACTGCAATTGTACTGTACAATATGGGCTTGATTCCCTTTTCACATCAGTTTCAAATCAATACACTGCACTGAGTTTAATCAAGTTACTCTTGATTACATCACATTAAACAAATGGAGAGCCATGCTCTGTGTGTCACAGACTTCCTTTCTTTCTTCATGGAATCAAGCTCTTCGAGAAACAATTTAAAATCCTACTCACACACAATCCGTTTGCACAAATGCATGTTAGCAAGTGATCCCTAACTGAGGTTCCCTTAGGAACTGCAGGCCATAGAGGTAGGACCAGTGCAAGGCTATTTGCTGCCCTTGGCAAACCCCTGCGTGTGCGCCCCTCGCGCAACTGCTACACATGTGTACCGCACACACAATCCAGGTGCATGTTAAGCACAACCACTTGCATGCAACACGCACATGCACAGCCTGCTTCTTGGGCACTGATGGGCTCATGGGCCCACAACCCCCTGCTTCCCAGCCCTCTATCCAGCCACAGAGCTTGCCAGCAGTGATGGTGGCAGCTGAACGGGGACAGGAGAGGCGCCTGCTTCAATTTGCAGGAGAAGCGGCGGCGAGATCAGGAGCAGGGGAGATGGCAGCGGAAACTGGATTGGGGCTGAAGCCAACTAGGGGACACCTTTTCCATGCCCAATCCAGAGCAGAGGTTAGTGGCAAGGTTGCCTAGGTCAGCATATTGAAAGGGACACCACTACCATGCCATCCACCTCAGAACCTAGTGGCGGTGGGAGGGCAGCTGAATTGGGAGCGGGAAAGCTGCCCCCTTCAAATTATCAACCTAGGCAGCCACCTTTAATGTGCATATTTGAAGCACCTTGGCTGCCTAATGGTACTACCAGCCCTGCAAGTGCATTCAAGGTCCTGTGCAAAGACGAACCTACAAGGGGCATTCTAAACAAGGGACTGCAGGTCAGGGGACTCAGAGACTTGCTTCTGGGTCCTGTTCAAACCTGGGTGTCAGTATTGCTGCACTGGTTGCAAGTACCTAAAGATGCCTTTGATTCCAGATGTCTCCAGTTCTTGATGAGGCCTACAATGGCTAAACACTTAGCAAGGTGCTGAACGTTCACAGCTTCCTGTTGGCTTTAAGGGGAGTTGAAGGTAGACACTTCTTCACATAAGATCAGGTAAAAACCTAAAGTAACATGAGGAGACTGTTTTGTTTTGTGTAAAGAATATATTGGGTGTGTAAAATTGACCTCAATTAAGTAGTTTTCAGAAGGCATAAGTGCACAAGTTAGAATAAATGCACAGGTGTAACAGACCTGCCAAAACTACAAGATTATTTTTTTCCCCCTGAAGTCAAGCTTGAAATAAATTGAATGATCAGGCGTGGACTGCAGCTGTCATCTGCATGAATAAGGTATTGGCATAGCCAGCCAGTAGGTAGGGATGGGGGTGTGGCAGGGAGGGGAGAAGGGAATGGGAGGTAGGTGGTCTCCAGCTACCACAGTGTACCAGGCCCTTACATTTTGTTAGTGGGGCTGCCACCTGAAATATGTGCAGAACTGAACTGCCGACAAATTTGGCAATGTAGAAATATGTGAAAGAACATCAATTAAACCCACAAAGAAATCTTACTCATGTACCTTTTAAATGATAAGCATTTGTGGATCTATGTTAATACTTTCACCTCATATTTACATATAGTACTTTACATGGAAGAAAACCACCAAGTCATAAAGATTATTTTGTTTTTTAAAATCAACATGGGTTGGGTTGATTTATTAATTTTTTACAATTTTTAAATAACTTAGATGTTTTAATTTCCCTTTATTTGTTGAGAGCACAACACCCTAATTACCCACCACTCTTTCTTTTAATCTGGCCATTCGAGTTCACTTAACCTGAAATAACAGATTTGTGTTGATAATGCTTTTGTTCTTGATAGGGAAAGAACTTGTTACTGAAAAATTAGCTAGTCACCTTTAAGCAATCACTAACATTCCACTTCCTGAATCTAAAAAGGAAGAAGAGAGAAGATGGAAGCAAACAAAAATTGTATTAATAATACATAACAAAGTGCTGCCTACAAATGATATTTCAATAGAAAAAAAATAGGAAAACTGCAGTTTCCATTGGACCTTAATGTCTTTATCTTGCTCTAATGCTTCCATCTTCAAGCAATTCTCTTTTATTGACACAACAACACAAATTGCAGAAGTAAATTGAATCACGGACTTGGAATGTAAAAATCAATGAGAAATAATTTTGTAGCACTAAAGTGAATAGTGTAATGCTAGGTATTCATTTAATTAACCATGAGCCTTTCCACATAATGCACAATCATTGCCAGCTTTTCAGCTCATAGTTATTCCAGGAATAATGGGTTTGGGATTCATCTTTAGAAAACCTGCATTAATATTTGAAAGCATTTAAATCCATTAGTGGGTCATCTGAACACTGCAGGTCACTTTTACATTGCTAATTGAAACAATAGTAATGGGTTATAATCCACTATCTAATAATGCCTGGAGTGTTTTACCGCTTTTATATCTGCAGATTCCAGGAAATATGTAAATTTGTTGCTGAACTTTATAAAATATGGAAATTTAAACTACAGACATGAAACTATTTTTTTGGAAAAGAAAGAAAGAAAGAAAGAAAGAAAGAAAGAAAACAGCATTAATAAACTGAAGAGTTCCATTATATTTTGGTGTCAGGATAAATTCCTTTCTATAGACCTTCCAGTGTGTGTTGCTTCTTGTGCTGTGGGCTCAACATCTGGCACTCACATTTTCCACACTGCTATTAGGAGAAAGTGAATATCATTAAACCAGTGAGTAAACAATCATGTCATTGTTTCCATATGCAAGCTATACATTGACTCAGTCGACTGTGTTCTGACAGACTTTTTTTTTGTCCAACATGAATTTATGCAAGCATTTTGTTTTTTCATGGGGTTTGCTGTAATAGACTAGCATTTCTGCTGGATGGGGAGGCAACTATACCCGACGAAAGTATGAATTTAGTCTGTGTGCGTTTCAGGAAAGCAGAACTGAAAGTGAAGCCTCGTTGATAATTGAATAGAGTGCAAATTGATACTTAAAACATCATTTTCATTTTTAATTAAACATGCAGCTCATGCACTTACCTGCATCTTCATGGGGCTTAATTATGGTCTGATTGTGCAGAAAAGCCAAAAAGGCACATCTCATTAGATATATGCTAGAAATGCTTTGGTAAATTGTAGTAAACGCATGCCTGAATTTGTGTGTGTGTGCGCGTGCGCACACATGCACACATTGACATGCCTGCAAGTGTCCACACATGCACACATGTAAAAAAATAATGCCCTTTTTTAATCAAAATGGGATAACATGGTTTAGGGGGAAATATGGAGTTTTACACTCGAACCCTCTTAACCCTTCTCTGGAAGTTAATTTATTATATGCATGATGAGAGCAAGCAGGGAAATTGCTGACATTTATTATATTGCTTTAACACATGTCATTCTCACATACTGGATCAAATTCTCTACTCAGATACCCATGCACACTACCCATTGATTTGTTTAATGTGCATATTTGAAGACAGATTTTTGCCTCAATATCTACATTTCTGCTTTATGTACTCTTAAAAAACCTTAACTGTGCAGTAACATATAATAGAGTTTTGAACCTCTGATCCTGTGAAAGCCTTATTCTGTAATTATCCTGAGCATACCAGCACATCTGGATTCTCCTTCATGATGAGATTCACAGGAGTAGCGCTGAGATGAGAGCTAGTGTTCCAGTTTCAAAGGGACATACTGACCTTTTGAGAGTGCTTGTGAATGTCCGTCAGTACCTCGTCAGTTTTCAGTGATTCCTTGGTTCTGCCATTTTTTGTTTGTTTTTTGGCATTTTTGTCACTTTCTGTGAATTTTCATCATGTTCCAAGACACACACACACACACACACACACACACACACACACACACCCTCATCACTTTCTGGAACTTTCTTTTGGTCATTTTCATTACTTTCTGGGACATTTTGTCACTTTCCCGTGAGTTTCTGGGACTTTTTTGTCACTTGCACTTTTATGGCAATTTCCAGCACTTCCCTGGTCCTTGGTTGGCAAGTTTTTATCTCCACAGCCCCCAGGGTGCACATGGAGCACACACAGGGCTTGGGACTGGCCTGTGGCAGCCCCATTCAACTTGCAAAAATGGCAAAAACAGTAGGAAAGCTGGTGAAGGTGAATCCAGGACCTAAAAGCCTTCTTCAGTCACCTGCAAGCAGGAGGGAAGGAGTGTGCTGCTGCTACTGGGGAACTGGGTATGGACTGAAAGACCTGGGGCCCCCACCCTGCTTTTGAGGACCCAAAAGCTTTCAGCTACCTACAGGTGGCTGCCAAAGGCAGGTGCCAAAGACCATTTGGCAGTCAAAGGCTGGGGATGGGTTAATCTTTTTTGTGTTTGTATTTTAATGATATTTAGAGGGGTGTGGGTGGGATGGAGGAGTTTTTTGTTAGGGAGGATAGGTATGGGGTGATGGTGCCAGCCACTTGCTATGAGGGGGGTATGGGAAGGATTGGGGGTGGGGCTTATGCCATGACCTCCTGGTGAG